>KN538399.1:501025-517736 GCA_000797535.1 Trichuris suis | reverse complement strand
TTACAGACACACAGCAAACGGGCCAAAGCCGTGAATTGAAGATCAATTATGAAAATACCAAAGCCCGTTACAAGACATCCCGTCTTCCGAAACATCACAATGGTATGACATAACGGGGGGCGCTGCCGCGGGTGGGCAAATTCCGGGGACGAACGTTACAAGACCCGTTTTTAATTGGTACTATTCCCAAGTTAATGCTGGGGCTTTCGGATCCCCTCTGGTCCCCTCGCCAGTGAGAATGACAAAGAGAGCTCTAACATTCACACTGGTAATACAACCAGAAGTCCCGAAACGTCTCGCATTAACTTAGTAATATTCGCAATCAAAGACCACTTTCAAAGCGTTAACTGGCATTGCCGAAAGGTTAACAGGGCTGTAACTGTGGTACCATCATTATCCTATCTGAAATTACGGCTGACCTATTTACCTCAAAAGGCAAAACAACCGAAGCTTTCAGATAACTTACGATCTGTCGTTCGCGAATTTTGCACAAATAAAAACAATGATTATTTTCATTAAGTCGATTAATACGGAAAGGTTAAAAACCTTTCCGTATTAATCGATGTAATGAAATTTCAAAAGACCGTTAAGAAATCTTTCATTTTTGAATGATTATTTTAAATGCCTCAAACTTCGTAACGGGGCAGGAGCGCTTGTTTGAAAAATGTACGGATTTTAGCTTTCTTTGGGGATAGCACTCTGACAGACGAGCAAACGCTACCCGACCCCGCCGTCTGCCTTCACACCCTATGTGGGCTAAGTACAATTTGTGGTGCTGTTTCCCTTAAAGTGAACACTTTAAAGGTAAGTGATCAAAAGATACAATGTAGTCTAATAATCGACAAATGTAAAACGGGGGTTAAACATAATTTCTGGGATTCGGAGAAAACAAAAAGGAAATAATGGGGACAGATGGAAAAGGGGACGCGCATGGAAAGGCAATGAATAAATAAACAGTTATACCTGAAGAAAACGGGAGATTTTAATTAGGGGAGGGAGGAGAATCAAACAAGCAACGATTATGTCAACATTATCCTCGCCACCAAACTTCGCCTTTCAATGCACTTACTGTCCATGGAGAAGACAGCACGCAGAAAGTATCCACTTTTCTGCCTAAAAATTTAGAAACCAAGCTATGAACAAGGAACATACTGGTATCGAGTTTTAATGGGCAACATATTCTTAGTAAGTAGTAAAAAGCAAATAAATTCAACTTGCACGGTTATAACCGCAACGGTCTGCTTGTAATTTTCCCTCTTCTTCCAATGATGAGGAACGATTTTTAACGTTAAACATATCCTGGATATGAGAAGTTAATGAAGCAAGTTCCTGTTTGATCACCTGCATGGCTACACCTTCAGGTAGATTGCGCTCGATGTACTCAAGAAAAGTGTCCGCTGTGGAACCTGTCACGCGACCGATCTTGATCCGCCGCCGGTAAGTTCGAGTTTCATACTGAACGCGGGCGCTTTTGTGAACATGTGCTGACTTAAGAAGGGTACGTCGCCAAAGAACGTATGGGGGATTCATTTCTCCATATCCATCTACTGCAATCCCCAAATGACCAGCAGCCGAGAGCACAAACATTTCGTAGCTGTTCAATACAGCCCTATCATGTCCTTTCACCTCCAATGAAATGCATTTGTACAACGTATCATCTTGAACTTTATCCAACGTTTTCGACGAATCAATTTCGCCCAGCAATAGTGAAAATTCACCGTCTGACGACTTCAAAGGAGGATCTGTCCTGATATTAAGAATTTCCTCACGCGTCATACGAATGTACCTCACCAAATCAAAACGACCGCAAGCATTTCCACAAAGTTGTACTGTCAGTGAGCACGGAAACATTTTCAGGGAATTATTTGTACCTAATGCCCATCGAGAAAGGGATACAAGCCGTTGCATTACTATCCCGAAAATCCAGACGAACTAGGCTTTTAAATTGCGTTCCCTAGTTTTATTACACCAAAGCAAAATGTTCGATTAATATGTTCAAAGTAGTCATACTGTCGTGATAATGAATTTCATACTGTGATCTTTATCTACAAAGGTTCCTTGCCTTATTTAGTATATTGAAGCAGAAATAGCTACACTACAATGAAAGTATAAATAATATAAAGTGAATACAAGGCTTCTTGTGACGGATCTGTAGTGTTTCGCCGCTTTCGAGGTGCAATAAATAATTGAACGCTTACTGCCCCTGTATTTTCCCGAATTTCAGTACATTGAGAAACACTTATTTAAAGAGTGAATTTTCAAAATTTTTTCCAAAATCGCTTCTTGATAAGTCGGCATAAATGATTTGCGTAGTAGGAATCGATAGCTTTCTTACTTAGTTATCTTTAAGAGACAGGATACAGCTGATTTTTGTGAGCTGTGCTTGTAGCAGCTCGACCGCGGTATAGAATAATGCGGGTCTTTCCAAACTGAACCTCACTGCCCATAGCTTCCGCGCGGTGATCGTGACTTGATTGCGTATCCCGTTGTTGCGCTAGTAGCCATTGGCCACGGGTTTAACATCACGCATGCCAATTTTCGGCCTAGGAACCTACTGTAGTCAGCAGCCGCCGACTGCCACGGGATTTCTGCATTGTACCATCAGCCATAGGTCATCAAAGTCGTACGTTTCACTACGCGACGCTAGGATACGAACGCACGAATTTTGCACTACGTTACGAACGCGTTGTGACCTTAGCATGTTTTCGAGTTACACTACATTACGAAAGCGTTATGCGCTACGTGTATGTACAGACAGAACTTGGAAACTCAAACCGCACGAACCATAATTTTCGACTTGCACTACATTATGAACCTTTTACCGTTTTACTGCGTTTTGGAGTTACGCTGCGTCACGAACGCGTTATGATTATACGTGTATGCACAGGCAAACTGGAAAACCGAAAGTACTTTTCTGCATCTGTACACAACGAGCCAAACGCAGCAGATCAGGGAGCACAACGGGGACAGTCACTGGGTTTTGGGTGGTAGGCAAGAATGACTTCCAGGAGCTTGTCGAACGGGTCTTCTCCGGGGCGAAGCTTTCGGCACCACACGAATTTGTTCAGGTTAGACTCCAGCATGCTGCAAGTCCCTCAGCGAACGTTATTATGGCGCCCACACTTAGGAAACGAGCTGTTGCATTATCGTCCCGCAACGTGAGCGACACGTCACGCGAGTTCACTGCGGAACCAGACCCAGATGCACGCTTACACTGCAGCGGCGCTTTCTGAGCCTCTGGTACAATCCTTCAGTAACGACGACGCAGTATGCCGTGGCGCACTGGTCGTTCGCGGTGCTTGTCGTGGTATTAGTGAAATAATGGGTAACCTAATGGGGTCACGGATTGCTGCGGGAGCCATGGGCGGTGGGACTCAGTTCGGAAAGATCCGAAAGCTTTATACAGAACAGAAAAGGAGTAGTGAGCCAACAGAACTGTAGAATGTAATGTGGGTATCAGTGCGACGGCGAAGAAGCTATGATCTTTTCCATCGTCGTCAGAAAGGGACCTTCATGCGGCCGTAGCCTTCGCCGCCACGTAAATTCGTCCAGTCAGGACTTTAACATCATCATGTGGGCGCCACAGCGGACTTTGTTTTGCCGCTTCGCTTGAGCACAGAGGGACTCGTTCATCTGCGTTTGAGCCCAAGAAAAATCATTAAATAAAGAAAACCTTGATTATCGGAATTTTTCGTCATAGGAACAACTCCTTGCAACAATTACTTCCGATAATCGAAGTTCCACTGTACTTATCCATTCCTGAGCTGCCGTAATAGACACTTCAGGAGCGTGTCTTCTCTGCATTGAATTTTCGTTTCCCTCTTTCAAAATTGGTAATATCAATAGCTACGCAGTGCTCTCGAAACGTTGGTTCTTCTGCTTAAAATTTTATTGCGAAACATGATCAAAAAACGAAGCAGACTTAAAACAGTGATTTAAAGGCAGACAAAACTCATGGTTAAGAGAAGCACTACTTAACGGAAACACCGACAAAGAAAACCCCGAAAAGGAAAAGTTACACCGGTCAAGCGTGCGACAACAATTGTGCTAACACATGCAACTGCTGAGAAGCTATAAGACAATACCATTAGTTCTCCCGATACAGAAATTGCCCGGAAGGACAGAATGACGGGTTCGAAAATCACGGGTATGTACTAATTTCGATAGCACGAAGAAAAACCTATATTCTAAGCTCGGAAACTATCGCGAAACAAAGCGTAAAGGATACCCAGAGCATTAGTTACCCACTGAGCAAACCAATGCCTGCCTCTCGAAGCTTACAGACAGAGGAACCAATGATGCCCGTGAGAGAAGCAAGCATGAATAATCCAACAGAGTGAATACACCAAGCACAGAAAATAAGGTGACATAAGCAAATACAAAGAAAACGGTCCGCGCATAACTATAGCTACACACTAAAAGTTGCAACTTTCGCTACACCTAGCCGTAGGAATAGATCAAGTCAAAACCGGCGAAAGGTTTAACTTGCCAGTAAGGCAGGCAACGACCGGTATTTCAGGTAAGCAAACAGAAAGTTCACTACTGTGCCGCTATTGAGGTGACCAGAGCGGGGAACTGTATGCAGAGTTTTTCTTCACTTCAGCAAAGACAGGTACGTTGACAATCACTGAAGAGGACCTAACAGTACCCGTTTTAGCAGACAGGATGTACAGCTCAATCTGTGCCACGCGGCAGCCATAGTTAACAAATGTATGGATAAACAAAAAGTCGCACTCCACTGCTACATTGGAATGCTGCCTATTTAGTCGAAATTTTAACGAGAAACTTAATTTGTTAAAGTTGACGAAAACAATCCCTGCACACGACAAAAAATGGCGCCAATAAATTTTAACTTTCATGTTGCGACAAGTTGTAACCCGGCTGGGAAAATGGAATATGGAAAAGTAAACTGAGAAAAAAAAAGCAACGAAACAATAGGCTGCCATTCGAGCCAGAGCAAGCAACCGGCGACGTACATAAACCAAACAGCAATGTACACTAGGCAGATTACTGTGGTGCGTTAGGAAAGATAGCTATGCAAAAGTGCCACTGGCTAATACACCTATGCCAGCGGGATAACTGAAGAAAACTAAGAAATGAGAATCTTCCTGGTATTATGGTTAGAAAAACGTGAATATATGGTTCAGACTAGCAAAAAACTTATCGTACAGATAGGTTATGCATGATGATACAGAAAACTGAGCACAGGAATTATAAGCTGGCATTTTCAGAGGTTCCCTTCGTAGCGCTACTAGAAAGCACTTTCGCTTGTACATCTGCCTTCTCTTCGCCGGTAGGATTTCCTTTAGTCAGCTTCGGCTTGATCTCTGCGGTACCCATGGGCACAGGTGCTTTACTAGACAGGAAACTGTTCACTGCGTCTTGCTGCTCAGAGTTAAGTTCTCTGTTTATGGTCAATGTCAGAGCGCAAGCCATGGCCGCACGAGCACGACGAACACAACGCGTCAACATCTTCAACAAGTTCGCCATTTGCAGCATGCCTAAGATAGTCAACTTTGGAATACGCGGCACTATCGTAAAGCTACAAGATACTTACCGCGGTCTTCGTTATAACGAATACGACCTTGAGTGTAGAACAGGTAAGCTCGTTCATGCGTGCGATATACGTGAACCGCTCTTATAGTGTAAAACCAAGAACGTATTGCTTCAACAATAACCGAATTCAATGGTTCTGACCGCAGCCATTCCATCTTTTGAAGAAGTGTGACTACCTTAAAGGCATACTTTTAAGTTTGGTAGGAATGTTTAGCCATAAACAAATTTCGAGGGATGCAATGCTACGCAATTGCTGTGTGGTTGTGAGCTCTCAGGATTATAAATTGTCAAATTCAACCAGTGATAACGCTGAACATTTCCTAGTAGTAACGGCTATTCATATAAGTCGAGAAACCAAAGTGCAGGTCTTTCAGCCTTTTATTGCCGCAAGGCAGCTAACTCGGCGAAACTTTCGAAGCGCAGTAGGCTTCATCATCAGCGCACTACAAGGATCGGTAACCACTGATAAAAGGGACATGCACTTTGGTTTCCCGACATCCATAAGCGATCTACAGTTACAGCACAAAGACTATATCAGTGGCTAGATCTGCAGTTGTTACTGGAAATTTGTGCGCATACACAGTCGAAAAAAATTCATTTTGGGAAATCCAACACGGTACGTTGTCACAGAACACAGACATTCCGCAGTGCTTAAATAACTTACAAAAGTCAAACCATCGTTAATATGGGAAAAGTCTGATAACCGTTTTCCCTTTCTTGATACCTTGCCTATTACAGCGACAGAAAGCCTTAGGACCACAGTTTGCAGAAAACCGCGCCATTCAGGTCGGTATCTCGATTTCTCCTCTCACTGTCTGCGCTCTGTAGTGACCAGTGCCGCAGGAAGAATGGTGGATAAGGTGCTGCCAATATGTGAACAGGAATTCTTTCAGTCTACACCTAAGCACACAGAAAAAACTCGTCGTCAAAACGGGTTTCTCCGGATGTCGGTAGCCTTCGTAATCTTATGGCGAATTACAATACAGGCAACTCACAACACTAGTCCTTTCACGTTGGATTTCATTTATCTCGCCTTACTGTGCTGGTTTAGGGGGGAAAAACGAAAGCCTAGGACATCTTCCTTTGGGCTCTAAGATATTTTTCACGTCTTCTCCTACCCTATGGTATTTTCTGAGACAGGATAAAGTCCACCAATCCCTTAAACATCAACCGAAGTGGCACTTGAAACCGAATACGATTGCTCAGTATCATCATACTTAGGTGAAGCGGACAACTAACCGATTCACAAATTCTGTTAACATAGTCTCCCGTGATTCGCTTCCAAGATGCTAGAAACGGACAGGACTGTATAGTCACGAATCGCCGTGGACGCTCATGTACTCTTGCCCCCATTATCACCATGGGTCGGACTGCCAAGCCGAAAGTGGTAGTTGAACATGCAGTACATTGTTCGTGGGAGCCTCATCCGCATACCTTAAATATCGGAAAATCCGCTTTCACAGTCCGCTTCCATGGAAGATAAAAGAGACTTCCTACATTCTGCATGACCTTACTCATGACTGTGGTGAAATTGCAGAGGTGAACACTATCTGGATCTTCCTAATTACCAAGACGTAGTGCTTCAACATGCCAGGGCGATAACTTTCAACGCGGATCCACCCCGACTGACATGTAGTATTACGAATGAAGAAAGAAGAGTTGAACGCGAAAAAAGATAGAGAAGCCAAAACAACAAAGCGGAACAACAACCGGCAAAAAGAAGCGATCGACTATTGGTTCTGCTTTGCTGTGCAGATCTTTTTCGTGCCAAAGCTTTTTTCTAATCAAACATACGTTAGGGTTACGCAAGTGCCGTACGGACCACCATTCATTGGTTCCTTGGGATTCCTGACGCAGTTTCCATTGAACTGGTACCAATTTTCCCATTTTAAAGTACTGGTTATTATTCCACTTACCCTCTGACCTATTCACTATGCGTTGATTTAGAAACACGAATGATACCACAGCTCGGTGTTCCTCTAAAAAGTTTTTGTGTCTAAGGGAAAATTACCTTATAACACGATTAATGTATATTGTGATTAGTGAAAGAAAACTCTGTGCTAAAAGCTCTGCATCTTCAAAATCACTTCGCGCCATTTCTGTTTCGATATGCACATCCAATTCATCATAAGAATTGCTCTTTCATCGCATACTGTTAATGCTACCTAACCGGACAAACTTACTGCAATGACAAAAGTTCAACAAGATTTTCACAGTTTATTATGGAAAATGAGCTGTTTTCAGTGCAAAGCCCTTTTATATACTACGGAGCTCCAGGGGGCGACAGATACCGTCTTCTAGTGTGCTGGATGAATTCAGTGATGATCAAGGCAATTTTACCACCACTGAAGCTACCTAACCATACTGCAAAGAATCTAACTATCAAACTGTGGCGATTTTATTCCCATTAGAAAACAGCGTCTACCAGTAAGCCGTAGGGAACGTTATCAGTAAACAAGCGCACACATACGCTAGCATTTCGATAGTGTAGTCTGAAAATATTGATTCTAAACTCCCAATGAAGAAACACGCATAAATAATTCTTGTTTCGTTGATAGCTGTCTACCCAGCTAACCTGGCCTAATAGTTCTCCCAGTAGTCCAGTGCCTGTTAACATGCACTCCTGTTAATTAAAAGGCAGAACCGGAAAATCACTCCGTGAACGTTCGCAAAAACAACTGTAGAAGTGTTGTATAAAGCTGACGTGAACTTAAGCATGTCGGTTAGCGCCCAAAGGGCTTGAAAACTGCACAGGGGACAATACCGCTCAAAAGGAGAAGAACTAATTTGTGCACTTCAAGCTTGTTTTGATAGAACCACCAGAAGTCAAAGGTATTGCTATCCTAGGCATCCAAGTAGACAATTTGTAGTTGTCTTGAGTACTTGGTGTTTCTTAAAGGCTCTGAAAATTTTCATATTAAACCTTCAAACAGCCTTGTATTACCCGTTTTTTGATTTCTGGAATTGAATCAAAGAAACGCCTTATCACCGACAACCTACATCGCTGAAGATGCGACGAAGTAGTCCCGAAATTCCTGAAATCAGTTGCTCTCTGACATTTCTCTAATAGGTGCCATCCATCCGCTGGGTAGGGTGTTTGTTTGGCTTAATTTCAGAAACCAAAAAGCAGGAAATACAAAACTATATGAAGTCTCAGCATGAAAGTTTGTGGACGTTTGGTAACATGCTCATTCCTGATTCTGAATCTGTTAATATGTGCTGCCCATAAGAAACCGCCTTCCTACACTTGTTCACACATAAGTAACAACAGTAAAACACATCTTAACCATCAACAGATTGATGAACCTGCTGTTCGAAAAATGGCCTGTAAAATCCCTGTTCTACTATTCATTGCGGGCAAGCGTGGATTGGGAATCTGACAACGCAGAAAGCATACGTCGAAAATGAAGGACCTCTTTCCGCAGAGGGGACTGAACAAAATGTCTGTCGCGCACCTGAGCTTTGTACAAGAATCATCACATGAAGTTGGATGTGGGTTTTTCGCTTTTTGCATCATGGCAACATTTAAAAACGTTCATATTTTCAAATTGAGGATGTTCAGCCCATATTCAGCAGGCAAGTAATCACGGCGTAATGCCTGACTAGCGGTAGGTAACTTCGCAAAAAAGCATATCCATTAAAGAGCATTTCTATCTTTGAATCGCTTACGGAAATAGCACATTGTAGGAGATTTAAACACACTCGTTTCACATGATTAATGCCGTCTCTTTTCTCTAATGAACTTCCATACATGTGCCATTCACTTTACCCAACTATTCACGCTTACTAAATAACGTCAATGAAAATGAAGCGATTTCGAACAATGGAACTTCACCAAGGCTATTTACGGGATAATCCCTTGCATTAAAGTTGACTGTTTATTTTTTGCGCTAAAGATATTTACACGCTGTTTGGTCCTACTCGTGATAAAGTCATACTGCTGTTGTTTGTCACGGGATAACAGGAAGACTTCGTTGCAAAACAAGGGCTACTTCTCGTTAAGTGCTTCATCGTTAGAGCATGTGACACTGCAGTTCGCGCTTGTGAATGAACAAACGCTCTGAAACCTCTGGGCGCTTCAACGGATAAAGTGCTTAACAGAAAACAGCCACTTCATACCAGTGAACCAGTTTTGTTATTACATGAGCAAATCGTTCAGTAAATGTTCCCTTCTTTGTTTGAGATCTTGGATTTCGCTTCGCGGTTACGATGAAGAATAGCTTGTTCCGAAAATATACTCGAATTACCTGGCGAAGCAGCTAGCTGCCTTCTCGTTCGGAACGGTCACTGCTCTCTTAGACAAAGCACATTGGAAACGGAAAACTTACCCTGGCGTGCTCACGAAAGAAGTCCACTACCATCCGGTCAATTTTCGTTGGGGCCGGTGGCAAGCGAGGTATTGGCAGATTATTGGAGCTATTGATCTTCTTCCCAAGATTGTTTCGCGCTAAATCTGCTTCCGTCTAAAATCAATATGACTAGTGAATGAATGCTACAGTGTCTACAGATTTTCGTTTCTTTAAACGGGTTCATTTTCACGAATTTGTTCTGTAATTTTTTACTCGCGCTACGAAGGCTAGACACACTAGGAGAACATGTATCCTACAGGTGAACTGGCGCAAGAGTGCACATGCGAACGTGAAAACGGTGTTTAGCACTGTGATTTTTTAGGTTTTTGTGCGCTCAAAGAATTAAGGGAACTGTAATCGTTTAAAAGTTAAAGAAACTCCAACATCCCATTACAAATGATTTTTTCGTCATACGTTGTAAAACACATATCATTAAAGGTTTAAAAAGGAATATTCCACCTTCCGTGTGTTCGCCAACTAACAACACCAAAATGTTCCGATTCACTTGACGTTGTCTGAAAATCCAGAAGAAACCTACCTGCCCTAAAACAAAGAAACTTAGGTACTAATAGCTAACGCAATTGAATGTCGACCGCCAAGGTTTTTCTGACGGGAAACTACAGTTACGCGATGTAACAGAACGCTCAAAAAAAGATGATCAGGACTAAATTGGAATGTATAGAAGACATTTCCGTCGGTTCCTGCATATTTAACCACACATGCATAGATCATTCCGTTACCTTTACCGTAAAGTTAAAGTATGTCTCAGTCTACGCGTAGACATGCAACAGAGTGTTACAGTTCCAAGGTGACTCAGGGCGCATTTGAAACTTTCACACCCACTTACTTCGCAAAATATTACATAGCTGCTGTTTACAAATTACAAATTACAGTACAAGTAGAAAAGAATACTGCAGTACCTTTTTGCGTTCCTTTTCCAACAGTCTGTATTCGTCCAAGCACTCTTCTAGGTTAAAGTGCAGCTCAATCGCAGCGCTGCTATTTCGTCTAAAAGACAGCAAAACCTGAACTTTACAACAAAGGTATGTATGTTCACTTGCCTAATTAATTTTGCGTTAGGCATAAGTGGCCTTGAACAGCTGGTCATTTGAAGCCATGGTTGAGGAAAAAAGGGAGGAAATTCACAACAAAACGGTATTCCAGTCCAATTATTAGAGGCGAGTGTAGGAGGAGATAAGCCACGTGTACGATAACCTTCTTGCCAAGTCCAATCGTCTGAGCGAACATTAAGCATCGTTGTCGATGGAGTGCAAAGCAGAGGCCTGATTCCATAATCCAAATTATGGTTGACGAACTGGTGGAATGGCATTTCTACAGCAGCAGAGCCATAATCAGCACGAGAACGCAATCCACTGAAGGGTCCCTGATGAGATGGCACCGACCATGAAATGTCCTCACAAATTCCAGAGTCAAAGGAAGTCTGTGCACAAAAGGAATCTCTGTTATCCTTCTCCACAGGCAACCATGTGTGTGCTGAACCACTTGTCCAACCTTTGGTTGGAGGTTCTCCGGATTTTGCGACTAAATGTTCCTGTGAATACCAGCGGTTTTCATTAGACCAACAATGGGTCGGTGTCTCAAAAGGTGGAACTAATGACGAATGATGTCGGGACTGCTGACATTCGTGAATTGACGAGCTATGAACACACGGTTTCAACGTGGCTGTGTCGAGCACAAGTTCTGATTTAAGATCATCATCACCAGTTACACGTATTTGGCTTCGACGAGGAAAGCAGTCTGAAAGGAGGCAATCCGTTGAAGATTTTGAAGATGACCATGTATCGCCATTATTGGAAGGGCTTGCTGTTTGTGTCATTTGTAAGCGAACCAATTGCTCTACCACAGGTGGAAGAGAAGACGAAGAAGAATCGCTCAGAAAAGTTTCTGGCATCGCTGAGATGGGTCCAGATGAGCCGTTGCCAGTTATACCAGAAAGCAGTGCCTTGTCTACCGGGCTGGTGGATTTCTCACCGGAAAGAAGGCAAGACCCGCAAAGAGGAGAGAACGACCCCGTACATTCAGAAGGTAACCTTTTCCGGAATTCATCGGACAGACAACTGGAATGCTGCGCCGTGTCACTGGATGAATCATCTTCAAGGATTGTGAGCAAAATAGACCCCACCCGACGAGCCAGTTCATCGTCAGTGCCAGCAGATGCAGAAGGATTTAAGTCCTTACAGGCTGAACTCCCATCTTCCAAACCACTGCATACAGAAACGTCATCTGGCCACACAAAAGGACCTATCGCAGAAGAACTGCCGTGCGGTGCGTTGCTGTCCTCCATGGAAACGGACTGAAACAATTCAGTGCCAAGTGACCACGGCATTGATGGGGTATGACAACCAACAAATTCACATTCACCAACAGCCATCAACAATGGTCGGGGGCGGTCCAGCAGTCGTGCAGGAGGCCTAAAAAGTAATTAATGCAACATGAAGAAGATTGGAATAACGGGTGTCTTCTAACGACCTTCAGGAGCGTGTCTACTCTTTCTGACGACTTCTGACCGTTGTTCAGTAAACTTTTGTTATCCCTAGCGTTCAGGACTACTCTTGTCCCATCGTCAGCTGATAATGAAAGAGGTCAGATATTAGGGCAACAAGTCGAAATGTGACGACGAGACAAGAGTAGTTCCGAAAGATATGAATAATAAAAACCTACTTTACGATGATCAAAAGTCGTCAAAAAGAGTAAGGATGAACAAGGCTTTCAATAAATTACAAAGCATACAAGAGTATGGTGAATTGTGCAAGTCAAGAACGTTGCTGCAAGTGCAACATATGAGGCAGCCACGTTTGCATAAAACTGAGTAACTACACTACAACAGAGCGCGTTTCACCTCCTTCAGCATTAAGAACATGCCAACCATACCATCGAACGTCGCTCGATATCAGTACTTTAAAAGAGTTAGCTTGTCACTTTTCTTGCTGAACCTAAAGCCAAAGAAGCAAGGATGCACACAATTCAGTCACTATAAAATGCCACAGAGTAATCGTCAAAACGTGCAATACTTGCAGTGCTAGAGGAAGTCGAATAATAACCAAATGGCAGTAAGTTCACAGTGCCATGCTGCGATGTGCAGGTGACCGTGCGTAATAGCTTTCAAAACGTTTTCCCCTAACAGCTACAAGCTGCTGGCAAACAACTGTCCTTATTTCATGTCAGCAAGAACATTTCTGTGCGACTTCTGCGCCACCGGCTAATGAATGAGAAGAATCACATAAGGAACAAAACACACAACATTATTCATTCGTTGACGATGGGACAACTAACAACAAAACTTATAACGTGCACATACAAAAAAGAGAAATTCTTGCAACGTCGTTACTGGTCACGTCTTCACAGAAAGTCACTTAGCAGAACAAATAGGAGCTCAGGGGCCCATTTCAAAAACTAAGGAAATTTGCTCCTCTAGCCGAACTGATCTCGTCCTGACATAGACGCAACCGTTGCCAACGAGGTAAAAACGATGAACATTTCTCGACAGGCAGTCAGAGCTACCCATCAATGCTACACAATTCGCCGCATCTACAAAATTTAAGTGCCAATTCAGTAACACGGCATGCAGACGACATAGGCAAAATAAACACAAACGATGTAGTTATAACACCCTGGTTCTTTCGTGCTCAATTTTATTTTGAGTGTACCAGGTGGTATCTCTGCTTCGCATGCATTAGTTTTCAAACCTGTTAAAATTTAAGCAAATCATGTTGCAGCTTCAGCCCAACATGTGCGACTGCCTAGTACATGACAACTTGGTAAAATATGCATGACAACTCTACAACCAAAAGCATTAAAGATGTGGCAGCGTGTGTATACATTTCAAGCAAGTTAGTTCGTCCTTCAACCACAATAACCAAACAGATATCACCGTTTTCAAAATTAATATTACACTAATAGATGCAAAGCCCGCTGCGATTACATTTGTGTAATGAGAAATAACGACTGTGATATTCCAAAACGCGAAAATTAAAGGCCAGTGTATATTCAGACATGAAAACAAGGTTTCCAGGAATAGGATAAAGCCATTTATTTTAAAATTAAGAAATAAAAATAACCAGGTTGAAAAAGGAAGAAACGGAGCTTCCGGGGAAATCTTTCCCTGTCACCAGTTTTAATAGAATAGTGAGGAACAACAAGAATGACGTGCTAAAACAGCGCCAGGTGTCACTTTAAAGGGTTCAATGCAACGCTCTTTACTAATTTAGAAAAATAACAACTGCACGTTGGATAAGAAGGACAGACAGGTCGGATAAAAGAAGATGAGAGAAGAAAAAGACGATGGACATACACAACCTTGGAAGAGACCGGAAAAAGAAGACAGAACGCGATGAGGAAGGCTATTTGAAGAAACGAAAAATGAAAACTCGACATTTAAATCCATCCAAATGCGTCACACTTTAAACTGAACCCATACTTTAAAATGAAAGCAGACCCCCCTTTCGGCACGTCGTTCTTATAGTTCTTCACAATTGACGGGTAAAGTCTTCCCTGAAAGTTCTGTTTCTTTCTTTTTAAATTAGAAACAAAAACGCCCTAAAGTTTTATTCTCTATTAACATTACGAAAAAATACGCACCTTCGACGTGAAAAATATATATGTCCGCACCTGTAATTTAAGCGAAACGGTCCATTGGGCAACGGACAAGCAAGCAGTATGACTGAGAATGGCACCTCAATATGCACACTTATAAAGGAGAACTTCGAAATCATCTGTGCTCTGCTATCAGCTCCACAAAGCTGTGATGGTGAAAGAGCAAGGTCTTTCTGATCACGCCGAACACCATACTGATAGCTGCCAACCGAAACGACGGTTGAACTTTTGTTCTTCAGTTAGAGATCCTACCAATCATGAGCGACACATAACTGTATCAGAAAGTATAGTAACGTTTGACCGCTACGAGGAATAATAATACGTTCACTTTACATGCTTCACCTCGAGTAAAATGCTTTTAAACATAAAAGTGGAATTTTAAATTGCTGACTCGTCGTAGCGGAAAAGTACAGCAACATCTGAATCACGGATTTCGAGTAACCTAGGAAAATCAATATGCACTAGCTGAACGTCAGTTTCCTACCGAACGCGTTGCCAAATCTGACAACTCGGAAAACGCTGTTCAAACAACGCCTACGTATGCGAGATCGCACGCACTGTTCCTACGCCTGTGCTAGCCGTACGGACATTGGGTTAGGTCGCAAAAATGATGTCGCATACGTTGTTCTACCACATCCTTACTACATAAGTGCCACTAATTTATACTAGTAGAGAAAACTACAAAAAGTAATGGCAGCCGTTGCAATTGTCAAAATCAACTGGAGAGCAAATATTATTGAAGTCCAGAAATTACTGACTTGCAAACATTGACGCGGGAACGCTGAGAATCGCCAAAATGAACCGGGGATTGAATAGCAACTAGCTAGACGCAGAAAAACAACGCTGAATTCCATGAATTCAAGTTAAACTGCCCAAATGTGTCCAGAAAAGGTATCACATTTAGCAAGCAACTGCCGAGTTAGCACAGTAGAAAAGGTATTTCCCGCGTTTGAGTTTCTCAGCTCATTTCTTGTTTAAGACAGACTTGAATTTTGTGATCGACAACGAAAATGCCCCCTGAACAATCTTTAACGGACGAAAACAGTTATGCTGTGTAACATTTTGCTACACTCCACTTGATTAGGAAAATCACCATTCACGAAATACGGAGGAAACAGAAATAGCTGCCGTAGGTTAAAATTTGCCCAGTTATCGACGTGCGATTGCATAAGCACGGAAAGCTACAAGCTCCAAACTAAGGATAACAAAATCAACAACCTAGGAGAACGACAATGAAACAGTGAAGACCTGTTGAATGGAATAGGGTTATAAACAATGCTAACGATTTCGGTTACAGAACAATTATTCAAGCGCGCGAACCGAAAAACGAAAACAATCGCAAATCGCACGAGTGCAACCAAGAGAAAACGACAAAGAGTTTACAAAACACAACAAAACTAACAGAAGGTTGATTAGGAGGCTGAAACATCTTGGATGACTGATGTTCAACCATTATCCGTGGTTACTTGTTACTTCTTCTTTCTCAGGCGCAAAGAAAATATGTGCTAGGTATTACCACTTCAACATTCAATGTTAGTACTATTATAGTAACCAGTCTGTTAAACCAAAACTGACACGCAAGAAAATTTAGACGTCAACACAAAGTTTAAAACGCTTAAAAACATACTGGTACAGCTGACACGAAGTGGCTAAGAGGAGCAAGGCAGGAAAGGGGTCGCTTAGCAGAGAAGGTAGCGTCTGAATGTAACAACAGGTTCTGAGGTCAACTGTCTAGGACAACAGATAGCAAACATAACGACGTGTCTAGCGCCCATGCTGTAGTACAAATTTTTACTCTGAACCGGTACTGGCTGGTACAGAAAGCAGTACAATGACCTTGTTTACCTCCAAGTCTCCCTAGAAAATGGTCCCTACCGTAGCGTCATGTCCACTTGCAGTTATTTGATCTTCATCTGTTTTTATGATCGCTAGCTATTCCTGTGCATTTTTTAACTACCTCTGAATAAGCAGTTATTATAAGTGCAATAGAATTGGTAACTTGAGCATGGATACAAGCCGACATAGTTAAACAGACTTCACGACAAGCTGGCAGTGCAATGGCAGACAAGTTTTGCGCAAGCGCAATTTCGTCATGACTTTTAGTGAAACAAGCTTTCCAAAACTGGTAACGCCGTTATGATTAACTCATATACCTCTCTGACTTCCTCAATGCGCATGTATATATATATATA
>KN538399.1:490525-500925 GCA_000797535.1 Trichuris suis | reverse complement strand
TATATATATATACACATGTTACAGGCAATGCACGAAATGCTGACATTCTGTAGAATGCCTAGGCATTCTATACAAGGCGTGACGTTTTTACGCAGTGTGAAATGTCTGTGTTATTTTAATATACTAAACACTTTGCCTAAGCATTGTATATAGCGCCTAGGCGTTATTAGGCAAAGTGCGAATCGCAGTGGCAATACCTACGGGGCAAAGTGTGCTGTCTTCTTGCTACATTGTAGCTGCGCTGTCCTTACATTTTGGCTTAGGGTTAGGTTAGGGCAGAGCACGACAGCCGGCAACCTTCTACGACCAAAGCGCCCAATTTTTCTCGCATCCTTGTCGGCTATCCTTTTTCGCCCTAGCCTAAGCCTAAGCCAAGATGTAAGGAAAGTATAGTCGGCAAAGTAGCGAAAAACAACCCACTTTGTCCCGTAGGTTTCACCACTGTAGGCTTGCAGGAGCATAAGTGAAAAGACTTGATTTAATACTTTGCCGGTTTGCCATTAGACATTGTATAGAAAGCCTGGGAAATGTGTAAAACATTAAGTGTTTCATAGACTGCCTAAAGATTTCAGGGATTCTATAGAATGCCTGATTTCACACATTGTCTGCGAGCCAGATACCTGTATCCGCGGTTTCAGTTATCCGTAACTCCGCTTTCCTCCGCCCACGCAACTAAATATTACACAACTCGTACTTTGCGTAAGACGTAAAACGGGTTCCTGACATTTATGCGTGCGCGAATCGGACTAGCATTAAAAATAATCTTACTGATGTTGTTACCATGCCTTTCTGTGACACCGCCTACACACTTTGTTCAGACAAGAAAGGTTACTAGCATCATGCGATTCTTCATTGGTAGAGGGCAACATGTTAGTGGCACCCCACGCTTCTTTAGCGATGATTCACAGAGCTGCTGCTGCACACTAAATATTCAATAAACAGGCACGCAATATTATGAGCCCTATTCAAAGAAAGCTGTGAGACAGTGTGCCAATGTCTGCGTCTGGACTAATCCATGGCGGTTACGAGGCAACGAAGCACCGTCCAACTTGGAATGCTATGGCAGCCTATGTATCAGACCTCCTGGCTTGATATCGGCGTTCGCTGACCTGCAACCTTGGAAGAACACCGATTCGATGGTACGCTATCTGGGAAATATTAGTGCCAAGAAGAACTGACTTATTTTTGCACGAATCTAATTTCTGTTGATATCAAAGTTACACTGTGTACGCGGTCACCCCTGGAACGTATCCCATGCAGACACGGAGGTTTTACCATGAAAAAAACATATAGGTGTGTTTAGCGTGCCTTTGATATGCATATATTAATACAGCACACCTGCGCAAAATAGCGGCTGATTTTGTTAAGCCGAACTTTGACGCGCATTATGATGAAGATATCGCGGCTGTATCCCTGTTAACTTTGAATGCACTTTTACTGTCAAAACGTTCAAAAACAAATGTCATAGCTTTCGGGACTCGCCTTGTCCCATTATCACTGGCAAAACAAGTCGATAAATTCGTATCCTCTTTAACTTTACCGCTGATTTAGAATTTTTTGTAGGTAGCAGGCCGTCGAGCCCGGGCACCGAGCCAGGAGATCTGATCCACAGACAAAAAAACATGTCGAACTAAGCCATGATTCGTTCTGCCGTGCTCGTCAGGGAATGTGGGCCAGATGCTGACACCAATGCAACATCTCAGAGCTTTCACGTCTCTTTAACTCCACAATCAATGAAGAAGTGATAATGAACGTTGCTCACACATGTTACCGTTCTATTTAGTGAATATTCAATGTGCAGCTGGCAGCTTTGCGAACCATTGGCAAAGCAGCACACAGCAATGCTTGCATGTCGTCCTCTAGGTATGGCACGATGTTAATGATAAGACCTGGCAGAACGGGTTAGGGTCAAAATAAAGAAAGGTTGAAATCCCGGATGGATCGAAAACGTATTGTAAGGAGTGATCTTCTGACTGCTTCTAAACGAGGGAGGCATTTGAACCATAAAGACGCTTTTGTACCGCAGCCTTCTTGTTTTTCAGACCACTGTAGAGCAGCTTAGAAGCATTGTTGAGCGATTTCAGCTTTCCTCTTCTCCCCGATGCTTTTGATAACCGTGCAACGAATTTGTTGGAAGAATCGCATCACCATCACCACTCAGTTACTCAGCACGCGGAAAGTGTGCTGTTATTTTGCTTTTCCCCCCTAGTCCCGTTGAGCTACACTGGTGCGTACTCTTCTCCTCGCTTTGCTACTATTAATGAATAGATTGCTCTGTTCAAAAAGTATCAGCTATGTTCCCAGGCGAGCCGCAGATGTTGTACGAGTCGGTTAGATTAATTATTCTCAGGATTTTGAGAGTCTGGTTTTTGATCTTCGAGACTTTGACATGGACCCACTTCGACTGCCTGCGTTCGCGCTAAGCTTTGCAGGCGTGTCCTACCTCTTCACTTGACGCGGTGCAGTGCACTGTAAAGTGTTTATTAACGACAAAGTCATACTTGAGTCCTGCAGTTACATACTGATTCCAATAACCGCAAACATTTCATTACCATCTACACAATGATGCTGGTAGATACCACAACATATAATAAACATCTACCGATGGCTACAAGACTTCAATACCTCGAGAGTTGGAGTTATCACGGAAAAAGTCACACTACGAATAATAAGTGCTAAACGATCCATCAAGAATGTTTACGAAAAATGTCTTGCGCAACGCGGAAACACTGACTTTGCAAACTGAGGAATCAAACGGACTTAAACGGAAGTAGCTTATCTCGTCCTCCTCAAATGACTTTAGTCGCTCGGGAGCTTTCCATGCATTCCTTCAGTAAAATGAAACCATCAGGAGTACAATGAACAAAAATGGAACTTGCAGAATAACCCTATTCATTCCTCAGCGTTGGAAGGTTGCAAAGAACAACCACTGATCTTACATACCTGTAACGTTGATATCTTTACTTGAAATTAACGTGACAAAATCATTTCACAAGAAAGCCTCCGTAGATTGCAAAGAACCTCAGGCATAAAAGTTAACTTACTAACAGCAAGAAACAGGCACGGGCATTCAAATAGGAGCGATATAAGCCCATGAACCAAGCGATAGCATTATAAGATGATAAAGAACATTAAACAGCGCTGTTAGTTGACCTTCTGCTAAACACTACAGTTCCAGAAATGCTTAATCCGGCTTTTAAAAGCAAACCCTACAACAGAGCCTCGACAATCACTTGTATCTTCAATCGATCAGTTAATTCGAACACTGAGCCGTCGATCATAACATCAAACCATGTCAATAGTTTCAAGCCGTAGGAAGCAACAAACGATGGACTGTTGCAAATCAACCAAGCATTTTCACGCAGAAAGAGCCTGGACTAAGTAGTTCGATCAATAAGAATCAAGAATAATTCAAACGTCGGCGGCACCCCCCACCACCATTTCACCTCAACGTGGTAACTGGAAAAAGGATTTGGCAAAAAATCAAGTACTTTGCGAAACTGCATTTCAAATTCCTGAAATGCGGGAACCTGTAGAAAAGGTACCGAAAGAATAGAGAAAGAAATTCAACTACCACTCAAAACAGAGTAAGAAAAAAAGAGTACTGAAGGTTGTTCTAAAGTACAGGAAACGGTAAGGGCAAGTACGAAAAGCCTCAGCTACTCGCTTTTCGTTTAAGTACCCAAAGACCAATTCGTTGACGGTCAACCAAGGTTCTTACCTCTAGAATTCATGTTAGAAGGCTGTAACAGATGAGCAGTACCTTCCACTTCAGCCCACTGTTATCAACTAATTCCTTCAAAAGGAGAGTAGCAACATACAGTAAGAATGCACTGTGCAGGTTTTAGCGCAAATGACTTGTAGAAGTAGGTTACTAACTTCCTAATTCAAATCAACAAATAAGTGCAACTGTAGGCATAATAATTTTTAACGGAGCCATAGCTTCATATTCCATTGCTGCAAAATTTTCCGTTTTATAATAAATGCCTATTTAGAAAAAATGCGGAGCTTTCGAATCGTGCCCAATCGGTTGTTAGCATAATAACGGACTGAACATTATGCGAAGCCTGCGAGCTTCTCCTAAATAAAAGCTTGCTCTAAAAGGGGCAGGTTCCTATAATACATTATCAGTCAGCAGATAAATAGCTAAAAACTGCATAATCCATTGCAACTCTTAAGTGCTCTATCGTTTGCTAAATAACTTGAGTCTAATGGCAAGTAAATGCTAGCTCTTGTATCCCAGAGTGCCGCAAACATAAAACGATCCACGCAAGTAAACGAAGAAATGCAGATACGACATGAAGTTAACAAACAAGAGAACTTACTGAACACAAATTAGAAACTATAGCAAATGCAAAGTAGAAAATGACACAATTTTCTCGTCGGAATACCACTGTGCCTTTATTCCGAACGACGCTGGTAATGCAGGCTGAGTTTAAAAAAATATTTGGCCATAAGTCAGGAGCATCCTACCAATTGTGCAAATTTCGCTCTCAACCTTGTCGATCCTGCTTTTCCCTTCCTGTAATCCCCTGCTGAAGAACACGGAAAACATCGCAGTCATTTCGCCGGTGCAGTGGCATGTCCATGTTTGCTGTTCCGTATTTGCCAATCCTGAATAAAAGCTGTTAATTGTTAGCTTGTTCATCATTCATGACAACCCCTCTCACAGACGGCAGTATGACTATGACAAAAAGTGACGAGTCCAAACGCTTGATCGAAAATGGGATCCAAGTGTGTTGTGTATTGAGTATGATTGGTATTACACAGGGTTTATGCCACACCCCTGCACTTCATCTTACTGTTGAATAAGCTAGTGCTGACACGTATGTTTTTCAGGGGAGTTGCACGAATAAACGTTTGGGAATGAGAGGACAGGTCCGCATGTACCTCACAAAAATGACAAAGTGCACGTTTGGTTCACTGTAACGTGTAATGTAGCAATTCCGTAGCGGTGCACAGTTGCCTGGAGGGAATCTTTGTGTAACTTTAGATTACACTTAAGCTAGCTACAGATGCTATAAGTCTCTGCTACCGCAAACCGCCGCTTTGACACAGCAAGCGCGAAGTGAGCTCAAAGGAAAGAGAAGCCAGTTAATGTAGCGCCACCGGAAACCCAAGGTTGCTGGTCAAAGAGCAAAACCTGAGCTAATCTGCATAATGTCGTGACAGCAGTGTCTGAAGCAGCCAATGGGAAGCAGTGACGTGACGTCACTTGGAACCTGCACTGAGTTACAGTATAACTAGTAGACACCTAAGGGGAAAGATCCCCTTTCTCTGCAGTGGAAGCCGTAAAATACGTGATTTCCCGAGGGGTCATTCGAGGATGTCGAAATTGATAACAGTCATCATCATCACATGGCTTGTTTCTCATTTCAATTTGGCTGCAGGTGAAAAGCAAAATGGTATACAAGCGGCTTCTATTAATTTTGCAGGTGGAAACGTTTACGTTAAAGGCATTAGAGGCGGTGATATTTTATCTGTGCCAGGAAAGGTAGTAAACATCTATGGAGGAAGTGATCTTGTTGTACTACGTGGTGCAGGATTCAAAACTGCGTTGGATAAAACGAAAGACGCAAATGAAAGTTTAATAGAGCCAAGCAGAAGTGTTGAAGATTACTTCAAATCACAGGAAAATCCTGAAGAGCTCGTGCAACGCTTTGCTACAGCAGTTGATGATTTGTTTCGCTTCCTGCTTAATAAAATTCAGTTGAGTGAACAACGATTAAGTGATAGCATGATCATGTTGATTGATGCAGTCAGAAATCTCAATGACAAGATTAAGCTAATACAAGATGGCTGTCAGAAGACGACTGACTTAGTATATGACAACTTAGCAAGGTTAGCAGACCAATTAGGGAAACTCAATGCACACCTGGAGGAGTTACAGAAACAAATATGAACCGGAATTCCATGCCAAAGTAAGCAAAGGTGCTGTCATAGAGCAAATAAAGGCTGCTGTCTCGTTTGTTCCTTTTTTGTTCAACGTGAACAAACAGCATTTTTCTGTTACTTGACAACGATATTCTCGTTACATAGGTGCTTGCTTCAATAAAAAATGATTTTAAAGTCTATTGGTTTATTATTTTTTTCATTGTTTCACGTTGCATATATAAACAGCACTAAGGAAAGTTCTCCTTTTCCATTCTTTATGCGTTGAATAGTGGATGTTTCTTAACGGTCCCTGGGAACATTTCTAAACCCTGATCACGGCTTTGGCCCGTTTCGAACGAGATTTTTGTTATCCGTACCTTTCGGGCCTACTCATGTCGCGTCATCAGCGGAGAATGATAGCGTCATGAACGGCCATTGCATCCTTGGCATACGTTTCCCCGCTGATGACGGGTTATGAGTAGACCCGAAAGCTACGGATAATAAAAATCTCATTTAAAACGGCTCAAGCCGTGATCAAGGTTTAAGAATGTTCCTTACGCGTTCTTGAAACAGGGGCTATCGAGACAGCCTGCGCAACGGCCATGGTAGCTGTATGAAAATGTACCGCAGCCACGTGTACGCTTTACAATGCTTCTAAAAGTTAAGAAATTTTTATTCCTAATTATAGAAGAAATGTTGAAACTCAGTTTGAAAGCAGAATAGTTGGCACGCTAAAACTGATTCAGTGGCGATGTAATGTGCGACTTATTAGTTCTCTTATCGACAGGCATGCATACGAATACACACGTAGTGACGATGCTTCTCTCAGTCCTGCTTCTGTCGTTGCTTGTCTGTCTTCAGGCTCATCGTTCATGCCTATGCGTCACTCTGCATTACTCCCCTGTCCAAAGAAGCTCGTCTCGAACTTCGCGCAAACGTAATCTTTGAAACGCTCTGGCATTCGGCGCGTGCGTCTGGGATATCGCTGCGATGTTTCTGTTTCGATTTGGGAAGTTGTTTGAATGGCGCCTTTATATTCAAGATTCGCTATGCCTACGGACCTCGAGCCTTCGCTTCTGATATTCTGTGGCCGTACGCGGCTGACGTGCACCATGCTTTCTTCACCACTCTCTTTTTTACTCTATCTGGGCTGATAATTTGAACCACAGTCCAGCTAGATTGCCATTTTAACTGCAACCTTCCTTTCCGTGGGTACGGTACCACAACCAAACGGGTCTTCTCTCCGTTAGCTCGTGTCGAGGAGCGGCTCTCTTGGTGTATTGTTTTTTGTTGTTCGCTTGCTTTCTGCATGTGCTCTCAGGCGACATATAGTGTCGCCTGAGAGCACATGCAATCTATAGGAGTCGGCTCAACGTCATCGGGAGCGCTCTTAGCCAGCTATCCTTGAGTGATACCATTGCAGTGTGGTAAAAGGGGCTGAGGGCACCAGCTTCGCCTGTCAGCCGTACATTAACGTAAGCGGTGCTCTACCCGTGGAGCTATGTGGAACCGTTCGATAAGCGTGACGATCCAGTGGCAGATAGGATTCCCAGTCGGCTTTGTTGTCCACAGAGTTACGTAACATCTGCAGTATGGACTGATTTGCGCGTTCAATCGATCCAACTCCTTGCGGGTGATACGCACTGGTGCGGGTTTTTGGACCCCGAATGCTTTCAGTACACTGCGAAGTAGGTCGCTCTCAAAATTGGCTCCTTGGTCTGAATGCAGGATATCGGGTATGCCCATACGACTGAAAATTTCCACCAGTACCGACGACGAAATTGTGACTGCCATTTGGTTTTTCACTGGGACTGCTTCGACCCATTTTGTGCAGTCTTGTAGGACAAGGAGATACTTATTTCCTAGTTGCGACGTAGGCACTTCCCATACATCGACGGCAACCTTTTCCCATGGTTTGCCAATTGGGAACGGCTGCAATGGTGTCAGTGGCAGGGGGGACAGCTTCATCTGCTGGCAAACGTTGTAATTGGCACATTCACAATAGCCTTTTACATCTTCCGCCATAGAAGGCCAGTAGGCGAGTCTTGCCTAAACGTTTTTGCCGTACCTTGGTGCCCTGAGCTAGGCGTGTCATGTGCTGCATGAAGAAAGTATGTTCTTAGCGACGGTGGCGTTGCGATTACTGTAATGGGTTCTGCGGCATAGCGTGACTTCAACATGCGCGTGAGGACACCGTCTACGAGACAAAACTGACGGCGCACCTGACGGTATCGGCGTGGAACATTTTGGTTGCTGTGAAGATGGGCGTACCGTTGGTCAGCGCTTCGATGATGCGTTCGCAGTACCGCGTCACTCTGTTGCTCTTGGCGTATACGCTCTCGTGTCAACTCAGGTAAGACCGAAACGGTCGCTACCTGTCCTGATCGTCTAGAAAGAGCGTCTGCGCTGTTGTTTTTGTGACCGTGTTGTGTTCCTTAACCGTCACGTTTATTCGAGAATACGCAGCACGTGAAGCAATGACCTCCAACACCCCCAAAAAACCCGTTACGAGTAAAAGCCGTGCTTATACGGCGCCACGTCAACATGAAACCGTGGGGTTGGGCTCACTCAGCGTTGCGTCCATTCATTATACAGCATGCTTCGGGGCCTGCGCAGTAGTTAGCGCTTACTGCCCTGTCTGGGCGCTTCGGTTACAACAACCCAGTCGGTATTTGGTGGTGTAATCGTATAACTGTAGTGCCAGAGCCCAATGAGCGAGCCGACCTTCCTTCTTTTGCACTGTCAACCACTGCAACGGTGCGTGGTCTGTGAATATAGCGAAGTGACGACCAAGTAGGTAGTGCCTGAATGTCTTCAACGCGAAAACTATTGCCAGACGCTCCTTTCGATAACGCTACAGTTCCGCTCACTGTTTTTAAGTGTGCGGCTGGCGGACGAAGTCACATGACCTTCCTGTTGCAAGGCTTCCCTGAGGCCGTCGTTGCTAGCATCGGAGAACAGCTCCAAATGGCGATCACATTTCAGAGGGATCAGAACTGGAGCCGGGGAAAGATGTCTTCTGAGACAGTTAAACGCATCTTCACATGTGTCAGTCCATTGGAAGGGCGTATCCTCATGAAGCAGCTTGTAAAGACGGGTGGCGACCATGGCGCTTGGAAAGCCATCTTCATGTAACGTTGGCTTTCCAAACTTTTGCAGACGTCGCGGGAACAACAACTATCTTTTGTTCCTGTGTCCAGTTAAATTCAAAGTGCTTAGCATTTATTGGTTGATGCGTTCAAAGTTGTGAGTTTTTTAGCTGAACGTTTGAATGCATATATTTCAACTGGGTGTTATGTTTATTAATTGAAATATGCGCTACTCGAAAGAACTCATTTTTTCAACGTTCTACAAGAGAATTTATGTAAATAGAGTCTTGGGCAGGGGAACTCGAAAGTTCTCCAAAATCGTTTTCGAGCGGTCTTATCCCAGTGCACTTTATGGCGCACATATAGTTCGAGAGTCTGCAAAAAATGGTAGTCCGAAGGCAATAGATCCGGGGAGTACGCTGGAGGGAGGGATGGGTTTGGTGCCCAGCTCCTTCAGCGTCTTATCCCCTGTATGTGGTCAAGCGTTATGATGGAGCAGCTGTCCTTTACGATTATCGAACTCTGGCCAGAAGGCTCATAGTTTTTGGAGCATAATCGTCAGTTCATGGCAGTAGGTGTTTGCCGTGATTATCTCGCCAGGCTTGAAGAACTTATAGTGGATGACTTCGCAGGCACATCATCATATAGAGAGGAACACCTTCCTAGGGAGAAGACTCGGTTTAGGGAAGGATTTTGGTGTGCTTATCCAGCCAGAGGGCCCTACGTTTCCTGTTGTCGTAGAGATACCATTGTTCATTACAGGAAATGACCCGATCTAAGAAAGGTCTTTCCGCCTGAAGCAACAGCAAGTCAGGGCACGCGTTAACTCTTTTGTTTCTGAGTGCTTCTGTCAACTCACATGGAATCGGTCTGGGCAACTCTTTTGGCTTGTCCATTTAGGCAAGGTGCTGGCGGACCATAGAGTTATGCTCCCCTGGCCTCGTTGCAAATTCCCATGTAATGGTATTATGCTCATGCTCGACCGCTTCTCCTAAAAATTAGTTTTTCAGTGAGGGCCTCCGAGCAGCGAATTCGCATGGCGCCGTCTCTTGGCGTTTGTTAACGCCGAAACTAACAGCGGAAAACTGAGAACAGTGAATCTAACGTGATGATTCAGGACGGCTGAACAAACGGCAGAAAATAACCGCCGTGGACCAGATGAAATGAAGGCAGTGATGAGCAAAGAGGGGGAACTAACATCGTCAAATCAAAGGAGATAAACCAAAGTAGCTAAGCGGTAGCGAAACATTAATATTAGCGAGGAAGAAAAGGTTACGAATGAAGCGCTAAACTTAGCGTGAAGAACCAGGACGATGAATCAAAACGAACGACAGTAACATAGCATGGCAAATCAACACCGGTAAACTGGAGCAAACGAAACAAAGAAAGAAAAACAATGTTGCGAACCAGTTCCGGGCCCAGTTGCATATGTCTTAC
>KN538399.1:439892-457885 GCA_000797535.1 Trichuris suis | reverse complement strand
GGCGAATACCAGCGAGAGGGAAGTAGGGGGGCGCTGGCGCGGAAAAGGTTGAGAAACTAAGGTCTAGACGGCGATGGACCGATGTCAGTAGTAGTGGTCACTAACGAAAGGGGTGAAAGGGTCAACAAGGTGGCTCAGTGGATGGTTGCGCAGTCTGTCGCGACTGCCACTGCTGACCAGGTGGCACTAATCCCTACCCCTTCGTCTCTATTGATGCAACGGTTATGGCGGATGTACAGTGCCTCTTTGAGTTTCCGCAGTCTGAAGAAAGGTTCATGGTGCATCCTTGTGACGGTGACCTGGTCGTCTGGGTAAAGGCATGTCACCACGTGCTCCACAACGGCCGAAGAGCTGACCGCTTCTTCCATGATCTTCCTTGGATCTTTCTTCTGCGGGCGTCCTTTTGTGACTGTAATCTCACCTCGGCACCGCATCTCAGCTGTTCTGTACGCGCTGATCGCGGTCCATACCCACAACTGGTCCGGACCCGGAAACATAATACTGAATTTTACTCCTCATGGTCGACGTGTTGGCCTTATGTCCGTTTGCAGCTAATCAAGCATTTTAGTTACGTTTGACCCGTTTTACTCTTGGAAAAAAAGCGCAGAGCTTTTGAGATACCTCTGATCCCGTCTTTAGCATCTTAATAATTCCGATTAAAATAGTAGGTTACATCACAGTAACGGAGTGATACGCCTCAGACTTCGATGGTGCACTGTTTTATGCTGGTTTTGGCAGCTGATTTCTTGTCGATTTAAATTTCTGTTTGGCCCGTGAAGGCGCCGCCGGGGACTGTCCGCCAGCACGTTTGGGGGGAGTGCGCTGGAGAAATCTGTGCTCAAAAAGGAGGCAGTAGCCAAAGTGTTTGAAAAATACAGTTGGTTGAGCTTGTTTTTAGCGAATGCAGGATTGTAAAGCTATGACAGCCCGTTACGAAGAGCCCAGTTCCTCACACTTGTCTATCTTTAAGAACATGTTGAGTTCAGAAGATCTTTGCAAAGAACTTTTGTCTGGAATTGGACGAGTAAGCTGCAGCAACTCTGGAACGTTCATGCAGCCTGGACTTGACAAATCCCCTCGTGAATTTGACAGCACCCTTCCTAATAGCAAGTCAGTAGTTGTCAAAGCTAAACCGATATCTCCTTCGATTGCTCGGAGATTGCCTGGCGGATACGTCGGAAAGGATTTTGTGAAGAGTTTGCCGACATTGCCGTCGACTACAGACGACGATGGTAAAGTATGCAAGTCGAGAACCGAAGACATTCGTGCATTCATTTGTAGGTGCAGTCGGCAAATGTTCTTCGATGGCTGGTCAGAAGGACAATCTTAACAAGCTCTCTGCACAGTTACTCCGAGCTGAAATTATGGGCAATGCCGTAAGACGTTGGTAAATCACTGCTGCTTTGATCAATTCTCTTTCTTCAGGCACTTGCCCGAAAGCTTAAAGATGATTTGCGGTGCCATAAGTCTAGGATAGAGGAAGAAGAAGCAGACAAGTCTCAAGGGGTGAAACATGGAGTAGCGCTGGCCAAATTCCATGCAAGGAAAGGCACATTTGTTCCTGCAGCTATTGTTGATGTGCGTAACCTTCCTGTTTTTCTGCTTGAAGTAGTAATCTTTTCTCGTGCATTCAGGAGAGTGAAGGTAGCAGCGTGCAGGAGCTACTTTGGAAAGAGAAAACGATGAGCACCGCTGACGAATCTGATGTCTACGGGAATTTTCCGAAGGTAAGCTTCCCAAAATCAGCTATTTTACTTTTATTTAACCCTGAACGGGCTCATTTGAACTGCAAGTTTTCTTTTTCAGTGCTTAAACGTTTTAGGCCACGTCGTCTAAAGTTTCGGAAGATTGGACGGTAGACGATGTGATTTCTGAAAGAAAAAGAAAGTTAGCTCCGCAAGCAGAAAAAAATCGGAAGAAGCAAGTTCTCATTAAAGGTTAGCATGTCATCTTCTGAATAGCAATAGCAATTAATCTGATTAGTAACGCTGTTTTGCTACGTAAGGCATTTTTTCTAAGTTTAACTTCATGATTAGATAAGGTTTTACGGCATGAACCGGCTGTTTGCTGCTCAGTGTTGTGCGCTAGTCTTTAGGAAGTAAGCAGTGACCTATTTTGTTAAACTTCGGATCTTTCCTGTTTGCTGCCCACCGGGCATACTGTAACTTTTCCTAAGCCTTTGCCTTCGCCTAAGCCTCAGGAACTGTCGTCACAGTAGCTTGGCTTAGGCGAAGGCGAAGGCTTAGGAAAAGTTACAGTATGCCCGGTGGGCATGAAATGGGAAAGATCCAACTTCTTGCACCATCAGATTAACGTTTTATCGACGTTGTAGCTGTTAGTTTTCCTTTTAATAAGCACTGTTTATGGTTAAAAGAGGACGGGCGCGAAGTTAGCAGTAAAGAAGAGAACTTTGATCTTACATTAATGATGGAAGTACGCCGTTTGCAGTATCCGCGGTTTTACTAATGCGCAGTTGTGGGTTGTTGAAAATACGCACTAATGGTCGAATCGGTATCTGCTGCGGTTTCACTATGCCCAGTCGAGAGCGGACCGAAAGTGTAAACTAAAATGTCCGGAGGTGAAGTCGTATGGCCTGAAGTGTGTCCTGTTTATCCGTGCGAGTGATGTCGGAGCTTCCGGGATACGTCTGGCCCTCTCCCTGAGACGCTGTTGTTGTGATCAGTTATTATAGTTTATCTTTTACTGCACCTTTTTTATGAACTAAACTTTCCTGTAGACACTCAGGGGAAGGCAGAGACAGCATATGCTGAGGTTCGCTGCTATCCGCGGTAAGTCTTCATAGCCTACAGCGCCATTGCAGAGGGAATGGAGTCTTCAAAATAAGACTTAGCTAGTTCGCAAACTAGTTAAACAATTTCGAGACTAACAGTGCTTCACTTCAGCAGTGCTTCTTAACAGCGAGCAGCAATGGCAAGGTGGAGAGGTGTGCCGTCGTCTATGTGAACAGTGAAGTTGTCCACAGTCACGGTCACGCTGGGTATCTGTTGCACTTGCTAAAGTTAGCTGCCTTGAAGCTATAATTCATATTCCATAACCTTTGCGCATATTATTACGTAACAGTTATTCGCTGGGCTTTACGTGGCATTCTTTTTTAATCCTGCTTTACGCGTTACAGATCTGCCCATTGGTGTATCACAGTTATATGTATTAGGGTCAGTCAAAAATTGTTTAGAATTTTGCTACAATTTTTTGAAGAAACATGGTGGTTGTAACAATATCTTATTTTGACGTAGTCCCCATACTTTCCAGTGCACAAATTCCGTTATACAACTTTCTTCAGCCCGTTAGAGAATAACTTTTCCGATTGTAAATTTTTGCAGAAGTGCGTCAGTTCTTGTATTTCTTCTTCTGAGAGAATCGTTGACCTGCTTTAGTATCACCAAATTTTGAGAGAATCTTATAGGTTTCCATTCATCTCCTTAGAGCTGAAATTTTCCGTAGAGTTCAGCCCAAAATGCACGTCTTCTTGCATTGTTCGCGCGAGGTGAGTCGATGATCTCTTAGGGCTCTCCTGAATGGACGAAACAGGTGATAGTCTGAGGGACCAAATCAGGTCTATATAGAAGATGAGGCGGTACGTTGAAGCGATGGGGTCCGTTTTGCCGCAACCAGTTTGTCGTCAGCAATTTGACGCTGAGTTGACGCATCGTCAAGTAGGTTTTTGCGTTTTAGGATGAACATACAGTGCGTACAATAATATCGTCTTTTGTCATAGTCTCCTTGCTTTCCAGTCTACGAGTTCCGGCGCTATAAAGCTCATTTAAACCCCTTAGAAAAGAAATTCCTTGATTGTAAATTTCTGCTGAAATACGGAACTTGTATTTTTTCGTTTGAGCCAATGATTGGCCTCGTACAGTCAAAGTAATCCCCTCGGTTTCGAAGGTTTAGGTTCCAGCAGTTCACAGGTTCCTGTGTGCAGTTAGAAAAGAGAATTTCCAGACGCCAGTTCAGCCAGGAGTGCACCTCTTCTTGCAGTTCTTCGTTTGCGGTGAATCGGCGTCCTGTTAAGGCATCTTTCAGTGGACAGAATAAGTGTTAGTCCGAAGGGCCACATCAGGAGTGCATGGAAGACGGGGTACTGCCTTAAACCATAGTTTTCGATAGATTCACTGGCTCGTCTAGCTGAGTGGAGACAAGGGATCGTGTAATAGCAACACGCCTTTCAGCAATAATCGTCGTCGTTTGCGTCAGATTGGGTGCTTCATCAGCATAAGCACGTCGCTATAAGCTGCACTACTTAATGCCGCCCGTCTCTTCATGCAATGCTCCAATATCAGTCCTTGTGAGTCCCAGAAAATCGTAAGCAATAGTTTTTCTGCTCATGGTTGGCTTTTCACCTATTTCTTGGGTGGCACTATTCGAGTGAGCGTTAACTGTGATTGAAGATATTAATAGGTAAAGTAAATTTTTTGCTCGCGACGGGCTTATTGACAGGTGTTAATGCTGCGATACGTGGTGATTATGGGTTTGTATTTCATTGGTTTCCATAAGTTCCTATTCGCAACTTTTATTATTAGTAACTCGATGTATTGCTTGTAAGGAAACTTATTGCAGTGCAGCTTTTGGGTAAACGAGGCTTAAAGTACGCGTGGTGGAATTTTGATGCGCTGTTTAAGCGCAGAGTTCTTTTGACGGAAGGTAGCTTCGTTCTGTTGCGGAAAGGACTCCTCATCCTCTTGAAGGTGTGCGATTCCGTTAGGGTGACTTAATTAGGTTTTTGTGTATTTTTAAGTAGGAAGATTTTACTGAGTTCTTCTGGCTTACTGCCCTTGAATTTCGTTAGCTTTCTCTTGAATAATACTTCTGTTTTCGTAAAATGGTACAAATGAGTTCTAATGTGTTTGCGCTTTGTTGGGTGGAACACAGTGGGTGGAAATTAAAGCACCTGGCGAATACGGTAAAAAAAAGTTGTCCAGTTGAGATGATTTCACATTTTGCTTTCTTCTGTTTTACAATGTATTTTCCCTCTGCTTCAATGTTTCAGTGCATGAAAACGCAAAGTCAATTTTATCTAACATCTGAAATTAAAAGAGATCAAATGTGGCAACGTAGAATGAAAGTGAAAGAGTTGTCCGTTTTTATTGCTAACTTTGTTCTTGCAAGCATTGCAGTTAGTGTTGATTGTTTACAGATTTAGCAGTTTTAAACATATTGCAACCGCAATATGAAGCTTTGTTTAATCGTTACTGCAAGCTAGGCATGAAACTCTTTAGAAAGTTCCAGAATGTGTTTTTCTCCAGGTACATTTAAATGAAGAGAAGGCAAGTTTAGTAAAACACAGAGCAGTGATACTCAAGGGAGGTGCTGGGACTTTAGAGAACATTTGTAAGCTGAGGGTTGCGGTAGACCGTAAACTTTTGGTCACGTTCGGTTCAGCGTTAGCCGGCGCCAAAAGGCCAATGGACCCTGAAATAAAGGGTATTTGTGGTCAAATCAGCGCTTTGAGATGCCCACCGACCCTTTGGAACCGGCATTTGAACGCCCGCGAACAAACTGCACTTGCTACGTCTGGGGAGAGGGGGCGCTGGCGCGGAAAGGTTGAGTAAATACGACATAGAAGTGTTATTGTCGATTAACGGTAAAATTTCCTCCTGCCTTGAATTTGTCACTTTTAATTGCCTTCATCTGCTGTTGTCCTTCCGTTCACGTGATATTTATTTTCACTTTTGTTTTCCTCTGCACAAACTTAAGGCAATAGACTGTCCCATTTTTTTCCAGCGCAGCGGCTACTGGCCCCATGCTCATTCCAGTCTTCCGTCTTCCTCGTTTTTTATTTCCTAATTCTGAAATGTTTCCGTAGGCCGATTGAAGTGGATAGAAACACACGTTTAAATTTTACAAGGAAGTAGCCCTAGCCTGAAATGCGCTGGCCACAGAGCATTCGCTTAACGCGAAACCGAATCGCCGTAGGGTGATCTTCAAACATTTAGACCCGCATGAAGGGGTGTGGACGGGTGACAACTTGGCTCTTTACAACTTGCAAGCGATCTTAGATCGACTCATCTAAAGAGGAGAGAAATGGATAATATTAACATCTCAACTATGTATTCCAAAGTTTGTACTCACTTGCGGAAGTGCAGTGTATGTTGTCGTAGTAGACGGCCCCTGTTAAAGGTACAAGCATTTCAGGCTTGTCATATTGGCTGCTCTCGTTCAGGAAGCATTTAACCCGAGCAGGCGACGACTTTGCCGTTTTAGGCTTGCGGAGTCTGAATATGTTCACTGACTTGCAAGTAGGTGTGGTATAGCACTGCCTTAGGCAAGCTTCTAACGTTTCCACAACTACGAGCTTTGCTCGACGACCGATGAACATATAGTCTCTCACCGCATTGCTCTTCCATCCATTTGGGCAGCCTGTACGAAAAGATCATGCATTTAGGATAAAATATTTCCTGCGTACTGTCATCGTAGATGATGTCGTAATACACGTTTTCACTGCCTTTAGAATATGTAATTTGGCTTTCTGCGTAGATCCTGAGACTCCAGTGTAACATTTGGAGGATAATGAAAAGTAACGTGCTTCTGTGCATCTCCGTTCTCGCAGCCTACGTTGTACGTTGTTTCTTCGAGTGCTTGCACAGAGAACGGTTGCCTTCATTTTAAATTTGCCGAGATTTATCGCACCTCGTAATGGTTGCTAGTTTGAACTTGTTTTCGTTGGACAGGTGACAGTGCGCGACTCTGCCTGCGGCTGTTTCCGTCGCCGGGTCGCCGCTGTGATGCTCGATCTTGCAAGGTATTTCCCTAACCAATGTCCTGATGGCCGTTAGTTCCAAATGTCATATGCAATACGTCGTGGTTTATTGGTTGGTTCTCAGTTTTGCTTTTGCATGTGCTTGTCAAAAATTACTTCCAAAAACGTAAAAATACGGTAGCGCACATTTTGTTCAATCGGGCAATTGTTGCTGAGATTGATCTAATCTTAGGTCTTTCAAACTTCCGCGGCGTCTTGATGCCAGTTTTCCCTTTGGCAAGGTAAATGGTCGCCGCCTTTCTGTCGCCTATCCTGTCATGTTCTCTGTTGTCAAGATTCAGTACGTTAAGATTTTCTGCGATGACGACTATTCAGTTGTCTTTATTGTTTCCTTGTTTCTGGTAAACCTGTTCAGCAAATCATTTGTCCACCTGCTCATTCAGTTGACCAATCCATTTCCATGGTTTTTGAGGTCTGCTTTTTTGTGCATTGGTGTGCTCTCTGCTACGTTTGAGAAGACGTGAAGAAGCGCAAAACCTGTCAAGTGTCGTCAGAGCAATTATTTGCATATTCATACTTCCTCTTCATGAAGATCGTTAGATCTTCCACCGTTTTCTCGATTTCTCCTTGGACCAGTTGCTGTTTACTGTTCTTTGGGTTACACGCAGAGTTGCGCAAAATATGTGTCTTTTTCAGGTAGTTGACGTGTGAATTTTTTCCACTAGTCCCACTTGACAGGGTTTTAGTTTTAATTTTGATGCCGTCTTACGCTCGTTACGGCGTGCAATTAAAAACACTTGAACAAGCCGTACGGTGAGATTATGTCGACGATAAGCTTCCCTGAACGGCAGTCCGGCGCCTCTGATGCCTTTATTTGACGTGAAATATTATCATTGTTGCTCCGCTTTGTTTATTATTAAAATGCCCAAGCGGTACAAATACTTTTAAGCTCTGTTGAGTTTGTGAGCATTTTAAACTATTCAAATATAGGTCATAATGAAGGGGTCTTTTAGTGGTAACAATTATATAACCTTTATTAATGCATTTGAAGTTGTAATTCTTATTGCTTTAAGATTTTGAACGCAGTGAGCGGATACTAAACAGATGTCCCTATTGTTTTGGAAGTTCTTGGATGAATAAACATCTAGTGGTTGCCGTTGGGTTTCAAACTTACCTGGCCTTGCCACCTTACAGACCATTTGTCGATGGGCAATGTTGCATATTACCACGTGATCACGTGACCAGCTGTGTTCAAATGGACGAAGACGTATTCGAGGAAATTAATATGTGGCGTAAAGGTCTGGTGGCTATGTTTCACGCTGCCGGAAAAGAATGCATATTCATGGAAAATGCTAGGAACGTTCAGCATATGCCTCATACTTGTGTTGAATGTTTCCCAATCTCGCCGGATGTGGCCCTTAGTGCACCAGCATTTTTTAAAGTAGGTGGTGTATGTTCGTCCCAAGTTGTAATAGATTTTTTGNTTAGAAAGCCATAATGGAATGTGATGAGGAATGGGCAGATAATAAGCGACTTGTTGATCTCTCGCTGAGGGATATACAGAAATCGGTAAGTCAATGAATTCACTTGTTTCCTATTTTAACTTTTCTTTTTACCTTTCTAGATACCTCGTGGATTTTCTTACTTTGCTGTCTACTTTGGCCTTCGAGGAGGCTTTGCCCATGTTATCGAAAATGAAAATCTTGTTTCACCTTCGTTTGGTCAGGTAGGCGTAGCGCTGTAATTGTACTTCACATTTTTGCGCGTTTTTATTAGGAAGTTTTGGGCGGTATGCTAGACGTTGACTACAGTGCTTGGCGGAATCCAGTATCAGAAAAGTTTCAGCTGCAGTTGAGCAGAACAAAGCAGTTCAAAAGCCAGTGGGCGCCATACGATTGGACAGAGAAAACAAAATCTCATCCATGAAGTTCGCTGTAATATATTGCGCATCCGTATTGCTGTTGAATTGGTCGTAATGCTTTCCCTTCGAACTTCAGACTATGGCTTATGGCAATTTTTTTACGAAATGTAATTGTTGCGGTAGTAAAATAGTCATTGCTGTAAAAGGAACGAAAAGCAACTTTCGTAATATGAAATTTTGGTTATGTGCCAACTTTTCCAACTGCCGTATATACCGGTGTATAAGACGAGGGCTGTTTTTAGGGCTAATTTTCCTTCATTTGTCAATGTCGGGCGTATAAGACGACCTTGAAATATGGCGCCTCCCTGCCGCTAAGTCGGTGCTGTGGTGCTTACTTAGAGGATTTTTGCCACAGCTTTCGAGGATTTGCTGCAGATACACCATTATGGGCAGGAGAATTTAAGCTGTTTGCAGATTTCGCTGCAGATTTTGGGCGACTTGCTGGATGCTCGCCAGGCTGAACATAAAATTTTGATTTCTAAATTGATGATTTTCTCTCGAAATGCCTACAAACAACTTTAAAATAGTTAGGGCTTTCCAGTTGACGTGGGCGCAGCAAGTCCTCAGAAAACTTCAGGAAAAGTGACACCGAAGTCTCGCGAATGCGACAATCCGTCCATTTTCCCCAAGTGAAGGTCAAACTTTAGTTACCACTATGATAACTTCACGTATTATGAAGCTGGTAGACAAGGTAACGAAAGCATTAAAAGCTGAAGCATTCATTTTAATCCATTGTAATTGAGTTGTAACGGGTTCATAAATTTTCATTACTTTTGGAAACCTTTTCGTTACTTCTTGTGGAGGTACCGAAAATCAGTAATCTCTTCAGTATCGCACAGTTTGATAAACGAACTAGCTGCATCCCAGAAGTGGAGAAACAGTCTGTTGGAATCCTGTTGATCAGCGGAATATTAAGTGCGTAAAAGAAGATGGAACAACTTTGTTTTTTCAATGTGTTTGGCCAGTGCATAAGTTCCCGCTGTTTCTAGTAAGTTAATGTGCTCACAAACAAAGCTTCGCCAATATTATTTTATTTACTGTGAATCGTTTCCAATAGATCAGCAATCTTCTGCATGGCATTGAAAATAAAAGATTTAGTAACGGCGTTTTGAAATTTCATGTGTGTATTAGTTACGGAAAAGCACAAACCGTTTATTTTTAGTACTTACGCAATGATAATTTGTCGGAGCTTTCGGGGTCTATCACGCTTTGCATGGCAGTAATTGCGAGCTTGGATTTGCTTTAGGGCTCTGAAGGATTTTTTGATTTTATCTGGACTGTGACACAGCTGTTCTGTCTAACATACCTTCATGACAGCACAGCACTAGTCAGTTGTCGCGGAGAAGTTTCCTGATTTTCGTCATCTGCTTCTTCTCTTCCTTGTGCTTTCCTTGCAAGAGAAAGTTCCTGCAGCTCGGTGGTCAGCTCATCCGGTTGACAATTCAAAATGTCTTCAAGATCTTGATATTCCACTTCTTCAAACCCTTTCCTGTTTGCGAACTGAACGCAGCTTTCAGCAATTTCGCATACTTGAGCATAAGGTTGAAAGCCTTTAAAGCCGCAGATCTGATCTGAAACAATGCTTGCATCATGTTTCCGTCAAACACGATGCAAACATTGTTTCGATACGTCATTCCAGGCTTCTACGATGTTATTAATGGCCATTCTCAGGTTACAACTCTTCCAAAATTCCATCACAGTTTCACAATTTTCTCCGTCGGTCGTGTCGATCAGCATCTTGAACGTTCGCCTTAAGTAGTAAGCTTTGAATGCTCCGATAACGCCTTGGTCAAGCGGTTGTAACGAAGAAATGGTCCGTGCAGGCGAGAAAACAAAGTGGACATTTAGGTTTAGCCAGCCGTCATCGATGGGTGGCTTGGCGCTCCATCTATGATTATGAGAACTTGAAAAGCCAAGTTCTTCTCGTTCAAATATTTCTTAATGTCATTCACATGAGTATTAGAGGGAATATCAAGGGAAGTTTGGGCGGTCAATCATCCCCTTTTGCTGTGCCTGCAGAAAACCCCCAAACTGCTTTAAACAATTCCCTTCGGGCTTGCGGATTGGCGTAACGATGAATCACCAACGGCTTCAGCTTAAAATCTCCACTATCGTTGACATTGTGCATTACAATTGCTCAATCTTTCGCAGTGCAGATTCTTGTAGCATGCCTATGCGTTCTGGAAATATAGCTCCTTTTTGGCATACGCTTTAGATAAACATTTGTCTCGTCGAAGTTGAAAACTCGACCGAGGCAGGAACCCTTTTCTTTGACAAAGTTTTGTACTTCTAATAGAAATGTTTGCGCAGTATCGACGTCTGCGCTTCCTGCTTTGCCACAGAGACGACATGCGAAAATTGCATTGATTCCTGAAATGGCAAAACCATCCACTATTAGCATTAAATGGAGGAACTTCAGCAGGATTTGCAGATTGCTTCTTAAAGTCTACGTAAATGGCAATTTCTTTTTATCTAATGGTGAAAAGCGTTGTTCCTATTCTTTTCATCGATTGAGTTTCGATTCAAATGCTGAGTAGTTTTTCCATTTTTTCCAATATCTTAGGCCTTGTTCTTATTGATATCGCAATACCTAAACCAGTACCGCGTGCGCAAGCTTGTTTAATTTGTAGGTCAACCGGAACTCGTTTACTTGCTCTTCGAACGAAAGGAAAACCACGACACAGTACGAACGAATGAGAGGAAACGCGATAAGCACATGGTGTTGTACAGTGCGGCACGGTCACGAGCTGCGTAGGGACTACGAATTTTTTCTACGTTGTTCCTAAGGGTACGCAACGTTCATTCCTTCATGCCGGTAGCTTTGACGATATCACGTCTTCTCATTTCGTTCATAACGTTTCAGTATCTCAAGCTTCTCTTCAACAGTCACCGCCTTTCTTTTTCAATCACTGCCAGACGGCCTCAGATGAGGTACTGTTGTGGTTGCTAATGCTGCAGGAACAATTACGCGGGATCGGAACAAAATGTATCCCATCCATCATGAAAATGGTCCTACGTTACGTGCTTATTATTATCGCTTAATTGCTGTTGAGTTCTACGCTGATCTCTGTCTGTGAATTTGCTTGCCAATAAACCTGTACGTGGTAAGACGGAATTTCTCCAGGCTGTCTCCAGCTTTTATGGCATTGAATACGAACACTTCGTAACAGGTGCGTAAATTTTCACTGTAAAGTTTTTGTACGGTGGGACTCGTTGATAACAAAGCATTTACTCCGGAGCTTTCAGGTCCTCTCCTGACCCGTCATCAGCGGCAAAGAATTAGCGAAATAACGATAGGCAACATAGCAATTTGGTCAGTTAACCGTTGTAAAGTGTGTATTTTAAAGTGTGGAAGTTAAAACAATCCATTTAAAAATTTTGTGTACTTGTCAGCTGGCTTCGAGTCTCTATTTTGTAGGATATATATTGTTTATTCCATTGTTTGTTCCATTCTATATTTGTTGTTCCATCGTCGTTCTGTTTTCGTTCCGTGCTTTTGCATGCTTTTGTTCTATTCCATTTGTTCCAACTTTTGCCATTGTTCCACATGAACAAAACACGGAACAAATGGAACGAAAATTCAACAAAAAATGGAAACAAAAGATGGAACAAAATGGAATAAAAACAGAACAGTGATGGAACAGACTGGAATGGAGCAAATAATGGCACAAAATGGGAATAAATGGAATAGAACAAAAATATGCAAAAACATGGAACAACAACAGAACAACGATGGAACAACACATATAAAATGGAACAAACAATGGAATCAACAATATATATCCTACAACGTAGAGGCTCGAAGCCAGCTGACAGATACACAAAATGTTAAAATGGATTGTTTTAAATTCCACACTTTAAAATACACACTTTACAACGGTTAACTGATCCAGTTGCTATGTTGCCCATCGTTATTCCACTACTTCTTTACTGCTGATGACGGGTCAACAGAGGACCCGAAAGCTCCGGAGTAAATACTTTATTATTAACGGGTCCTGGGTCCCACCGTACAAAAACGTTACAAGGCTATCTCCAGGTCCCAAAAACACGACAGGAAGCTTAGGTATTTTCAAATACTTAAAGGCTATCCTCAGACTGACAAAATACTTACGAAGTCAGCTCGCAACCAGGCGGTGTGAACGCTTTCCCAATTCTGTGCCCGAGTACTACGACACGGGAAAACCTATACGATGCCTGCACGTCGGGAGAATTGTAAATGAAAACGTCGTCTGTACACATGTTCCCGCCGGCGGAAATTAATCCTCCGAACAAGAATAGCGATCAGTAGCCTATTTGAGTATGCATATCGCATGGTACACTGCTGAGTCAGACATAACTTCTGACATGAATCATAAACGTTTTCGTCAAATAAGAAATCACCACTTCGCTTCTGCGTGACCGAGGAACGTGCATAAGATCAGAGCGCAGCCTGCGTTTGCCCTCGGTGGATAAAAGCACAGGGAGGCTTTGCCATACGCCCACGATTTCCAGCCGGTAAAATCGCGTATGAGCGAAAGCGGAATCAGGTTATGTTAGGCGCTACGATTTCAAAATCGCGTATGAGTGAAAAACGCGTTATACGAGAACTACCTGTATATGTTTTACATATCATTAAATGGACATCATAAACATCGGTCGTTAAAACATACTCGTCTGTTGCAAGATCCAGTAAAACTTACAACAATGAAAATTAATGATCTCAATGCAGAATGGGGATGAAACTATTCAATCACTATAAAAAAATATCAACACAGAAGAAATCAGAAGAATTCGGCGAAGATAAAGAATATGCATGTCTTTCACAGTTTGAGGCTTTCAACGCTTGGAAATTGACTTGCTTGAAAATGGTCGCCGCGCTTGAGGAGTGTCCGTAACTTTGCAGTCAAGAAACTGTTGACAGCTTCGAAAAAAACGTACGTAAAGGTTTTACAATGTACTTTTTTGGTATGACTTTAACGCTTAACTTTCTATAACTTGTTGCCATTCAAGAACATGCTTGAAAAATACAGTTTACAATGAGTGAAGTAAAACCAAAGAAAAACTAATAAGAAGGACATTTGATTATCAGGACTACCCACGGTACCGTTTCGCGCAGATAATCATAGTTCTACTGCGTAGGTTCTCAAAGTGGGCGATACTGCCCCCCGGAGGGCGATGTGAAGGCGCAGGGGGGCGATGGGAACCCTATGCGGGGGCGCTGGGAATCATATAAGAGGAGCTCTGGCAGAATTATCCCAGCGCAGGAGTGCTATCGGATAGACTAGCGCATGAATGCTGACCGTTCACACAGGGGACGGAACACCTCTACATCTTGTCATTGCTGTTCACTGTGAAGAAGTACTGCTGAAGCAAGGCGCTATTGGTCTCGGAATGGTTGAATTAGCTTGCAAGTTACTAAGGTCTTATTCTGAAGATTTCATTCCCTGTAAGCCCAAACTTATTGTTGTGAATTAGCAGACTTATGTTTTGAATTTCCAATTCCCAGCGAGGCTTTCCTTGTCTACGCGCTTTCAGTTTTCCTCAGCGAAAGTATGTCTAATGATTGAAAAGTGTTCTGACGCTGTGGATGCAAAAATTTTCCCACGGAGGGGCGATGGAACGAAAATGTTTGAGAACCTATGTTCTACTGCATTAGGTATTTTAAGTAATGCAGAAGTGATCTGAAATATCCAGGAGTAAGCCAACAGGTTGTACACGACGGATGTTCTGAAATGTTCCAGGAAAAACGGAATAAAAAATTTGTTTACAATGGCGTAAAAATTATTTTTCAACATAACTTCCATCAACCTCTGAACATTTCAGAAGGCGGTGTTTCCACCTCCGCAACCCTTCCTTGTAGAATCCTGAGGGCTGTCTAATGCGCCATGTTGAAGCTGCATATTTCGCCTCTTCCATAGATTCAAAGCGAGTCCCTTTCAAGTGTTCTTTTAGATTTAGAAAGAGATAAAAGTCTGATGAAGCAACATTCGAAGTGTAGGGTGGACGTTGAATAAGTTGCAAGCGAAATTCACGAAGAAGCGACTTCACATTCCTTGATGAATCAGCTGGTGCGTTATCGTGATTGAACAGGATTCCGGGATGCAACCTAACTCGCCGTTTTCGGACCGGTGTTCTCCCTAACTGTTGCCAAGCCGCTCTGCGATAGTTTCCGGCGGCTGTTTTCTTTGGTTCGACAAAGTCAATCAGAATTACAGCAACTGAGTCTCAAAAAAATGGAAGCCATAATCTTCTTCGCTGACCAGTCTACTTTGAATATCAGTGGTCCTGCTGATCCCTTCCGTAACCATTGGTTGGATTGAAATTTGCTTTCCGGGTCATGCTAGTAAATCTACGTGTCATCTCCGGTAACGATTCGATCGAAAACAGGCTCATTCGCTTCAATGTTCGAAGAAAGCTCCCAAGAAAGACTGGTCCCTCGAATCGGCTGCTCATCGCGCAATGCATTTGGGACCGAACGAACTGAAAGCACTTTCAGACCAGTTTCTTGCACAATTGCAGGTGCTGAATCGAGCGAGACCCAACGCATATTAGCAATCCTCTTGGTCGTGATTCGGCCGCATTCTTCCACTGTTTCGAAGCAGAGTCACAGTTTCCTTGTCTGTTGCCGTGGTTGACTGCTATTCCGTCGTCTTTGATGTCCTCTCTACCCTTTTTGAAATGCTTTATCCATTCGTAGATAACTGATTTGGACGGAGCACTGCCTCCACAAACCTGCTGCAAAGCTTCGATAATCCTGCTTGGCTGCCATTCAAGCTTGGTCAGAAATTTAATGTTTGCTCTGACCTCAAAGTGAAGACTTTCCATGCCGTGAAAGAAACGGTTACTTTAAGCTCGCCTTCAACCGCACAGGCAAAGGAGCTGGGTAACGTTACCCTTCTGTACAAGTCCAAAGATAACAGAGACAACGGTAAACATGTTTAGCCTCGTTGGTTAGCGTTCTGTTAAAAACTGCAAGGACTTTCTGGGAACTTGTACAACATCCCTCATACAAGTAAAAACCGTTTATTTGTACTTACGCGTTAGGTGTACTCTTCCGGAGCACTCGGAACTGTTCACGCTCCGTTGTCAACGATAACAATTTCGTTAACTAGAGTTGTTATCGGTTGACAACGGAGCGTGAACAGCTCCGAAAGCTCCGGAAGATTACACCTAAAGCCTAAGTATAAATAAACGGTTTTTACTTGTCCGTAACAGCTAATTCGATAAAATTTCAAAACACCGTTTTAAAAATCTTTCATTTTTGAACATCCCTCATACAGATTATTTTTTGTTTTGTGCAGGGAATTTGACTACACGTGAACCTTCTGGAACCAATTACTACCGTAAATTTCTACAGATCTGACATCAGTTATGAAATTATTAGGTTGGAACGTTAAGTCCTGTCAGCATTTGAAACTTCATTTTGAATTCGCGTAACTTGATGAAACATTAATCGATCAGGTATTCACCATTATTGTCTATAACCATAAGCCATCTATCTATCCGGCAGGTCCATGATAGCATCCCTGTAGAAGGGGTGGGATTGGACTGAAAAGAGACCGACGGCACATTTGTTGGTTTTAAACCTTCCCAGTGAGATGGTTTTTGAGAGAACCATAGAGGTGGTAATCCGAAGGAGCAAGGTCTGGAGAGTCCGGTGCATGGCTCCACATTCATTCAGAAACAAGCGATCAAGTCTTGGAGACACGTGATCTCACTTTGTCGTGTTGGAAAAAAATTTGGATCTTTTAATGGAGATCTCGATCGAGTGTAACTTTAGTTCTTACTAGCTGATTGGTATACACTTCGGCCGTTATTGTTCTGCCTCCCGGAAGTATCCCCCAATGCTCAATGCCGCGTACACTCCACCAAGCAAAGCAAAAGCTTTTTCCTGGTGTCCATCAGCTTTGACTTGACTCGGCATTCCGGGGTCAAGGCGAGGCCTATGGAGAGTTTGGGAGTATCATAGAGAGAACCCAGGACTTCCCTCTGGTGAAGAGATGGTGCGGTCTTGCAAACGTCCGATGCCTCATAAGGAGTTAAGCATCGCGTTCGGCTCTTCTATCCTTGTTCTCTTGCGCCAAACGTGCGCTACCTTTCGACAAAGCATGTTAACGCAGCAAAGCTATTTTACACTGTGAGCGGTAATCGCATGGAAGCAGGATAAAGTCGTTACCAATTGCAGTGTCGTTTGTTCGCTATTCCTCTCAGGCTGAGCCTGCATCGCGTCTAAAATTCAGACATGACGGACGTCCAGAGCGCCGCTTATCCAAGATATTAAATTTCCCGATCGAGAATTTCGTAACCATCGTTCTGTAAACATCCTCACCATACAGGCAGCATATGCGACGGTGTTCGGCTGCTCCAACGCGTCTATGGAACCAAAACATGATGCAGCGCCTCAGGTGACCTTACGCAGGCACGAGTTTCTTACCAACCGTTATGAAAATGAGGGTAAGGTATTCACTCGGTATGTTTTACCTATAGCATTCATATCAACTGTATAAGCTTTTATTTTACGGTTGGTGCCCGTTTTTTGCATTCAGTTTTCAATAACCGAAGCTTTCGGGTTTACGCCCTCACCCGTCATCAGCGGTAACCAGCGGACCGGCTGACCGACCGACCGACGATTCGGTTATTGAAAATTGAATGCAAAACGGGCACCTACCGTAAAGTAAAAGCTTACACAACATGAAAATCTACGCTCCCGTTAAGAAGAGTTATGTATATTCAATTAGCATTCATATCAGAAACAAATACAGGTCTGCTAATTCTTTCGCAACTTTGCTAAGTCATGTTAAGCTAATAATCGACAAGACTTAATGTCCCCACCCAATACATGCGATTGCTTCGTCTCCTAAGAAGAAACGTGCAACATTTCACCAGGTAAACCTCAGCAGCACATTTAAGTTTTAGCTTGTCACGGATAGTGATGGATTCAACACCAGATACCGGGCGAATAAGCAAACTTCAAAAAACATGCGCAAAATTGAAAGCAACTACGGTTCTCCAATCAGTCTATCCATGCCCAATCGAACTAACTCTATTACAAGCCAAGCTAGGCAAAAGGAGTTAAGATCTACATAATGACGTTTGTTCAGCTTGTCACTAGTACGAGAGCATTGATGGATGAAAAAAATATTCTTCACTGCTAATGTCTTCAAGGTGCCTTTAGAATATTTCTGAAAATCTCCAAAGAAACCTGATGAACGACTGTTCATCGACACGACAAGGAGGGAGACTCTTCTCGAAGAGCTTTATTGCAAAGAGAAACGAGGTACAACAGGACCTCCGTATCCGCGGGGAACACGTTCCAGGGGTGACCGCGGATAACAGGAACGTTTTATGAACGCGTAGATAGCGTGACTTTGAGATGAA
>KN538399.1:414500-439125 GCA_000797535.1 Trichuris suis | reverse complement strand
TTTCATTACAATAGACCTGAAAATGAGTGCAAACGTCATTATTAAGCAAGAACGGCTAATGAAAATGCGCCCTTACGCTTACTTAACCCATTGACGTTATCTGCTGACCGTTGAAATCTGAACACTGAGTGTCTTTTAATAAAATTCAGTATTTTGATACTGATCTTCAGTCACTGCTTTTTCCCGTTGTCGTAGAAGTCTTTGCAAAATGCACTATCAGCGAATGCATGAACAAACTGTTTTACATGGTATAGGGCAATTTTTTTCGCACGTTTCGTAACTGCTCTTGTTCCGTCGTCAGAGATATTAGCCTCCCTTCCCTAACAATTTGCTAATCAATTTACCGGTAGTGCACTTGTGCAGTTTACGGATATCGACAAAAACGTGAAAAAGCCATCACTAAAGATCAGTACGAAAAAGACCAATAAAATATGAATAACAAAAATGATATACTTCTATCAGCCCGCTTCTATTCACTTTACGTACACCTACTTTGGTAAACCGGCCATTAAAGAACGTCATTTAGCAATCGGAACATCTTTCACTGATGAAAACGCCATTCGTTTTGAACATAAACACGACGCATTACCAATCCAACCAATAAGACAATGAAAAACGCCAAGGTAATATCAATAACGATCCTTTCCGTGCGCCCACTAGTGGAGTAAGATAGGCCAAGATGACCTCGTTCAGCACGACTTCCCAAAAGACGATTTCGAAGATGCTGTTCAACCGATTGGGACCCTGCCGTTGTAAAAGTATTGCCTTCCGAAGGAGCAGGGTCGACAGGTGGTTGCCCTCTATCTTGTTGCTCAGGATTCGAATACGACCGGGTAGTTGAACTGGCAGATTCATCAGAGGACAACATACTTCGACCCAAGACTTTTGCCTCTTGGCGCATATCTGCTGAAGCGGCTGTCAGCGGTGGCAGCACATCTTTCATGCGCACGTTGCACACTGTGCACCGCCAATCTAGCGACTTTTTCGCCAGCAACTTTCGTTCCTCAGGAGGCACATCTAAAGAACCCACCGCACCAGCAGGTGAAGAAGGCATAAATCCTATGATAGCCAAGAGCGCTGTCCTGATTGACCAAGAAGGCTGCCAGTTTTCTGGGTGATGTCCTGATATGCTCAGACATATTTTTGTGTTAGTCTCAAAACGTCCATTGGGTGTCAACATGATTATGCTAGGCGGTTTCATAGGGTAATCTGGCGGCAGGGTTATCCTACCATGAAATATACCACCATTGAAATCACTGTCAGCTGGCCCACGAATTGTAAAGTGCCATTCGAACAAATTCTCATTCAACGGCGCAGCGACGAATAATTCTGTTGGATTTCTCAGCTCCATGGCTTCTCGCATTAGGCGTTTTACCGCTGGATTGTGCGTGTTGTACTGTCCCTCCATCATTCTAAAAAGAAAATCGCACAACAAAGAAGACTGTGAGCAATAATGATAGTCAACGTAGGCTTGTTCCACACGCCAATGAAGTTAAACGCTCCAAAGATTACCCCATACCAACAAACGAAAAGTTATGCATCACCAGAACATGTACAGTAAACCATAATACCTACTTAATTTTAAAGTGACAGTCATGATAATTGAGCTGTATAGCCTGATTGGACGAGCCTGCAACATGACGCTGATTCGCTGTGAAACTGCCACGTAGTTAGTCGTACGAATTCCATCGACTGTACCCCAAGCGATTTGGGTTTGCGACGCTGAGAGATGAAATTTATTTTCAAAACTGATTTATAGAACTTCGATTATTTGGGCTAAACGGAACCCTGAATAGTCTGGATAATCGAGTGTCTTTCTTATTAGTTTATATTTGTTTTTACTTCGTTTATCGTAAGCTTTATTTCTTATGCACGTTTTCAAATGTACAACAAGTTATTAGCTGTTTGCACAGGGACTATTTGCACAGCGGTACTATCAAATGTGATCGTGTTGGAAAGTTCAGTGAGGTATGGGATGCAATTATGAGTAAATGTCGACTTTGCAGCGTACAATACACGCCTACATATACGCTTCACAGAATAAACGCCTCGCTGAAGAGGAAACTAGAGACGTTTGAAAGCTTAGATTCTCAACAACATTGCATTCCGTGATTTTTCCTAATAAATTTTCATCAGGGGCCGGTCAAAATCCTGACAGGTTGCAGTACTGTCGTTGTCGGTCATTGTAATTGCCAGCGTTCATGTGACCTGTGTACACTTGTCCTGTCGGCATTTTGACCTGTCAATATTACGCCAACCGCGTTAACGCCGGAGTAATCATCCTAATTTGGTAATTCTTCGCGAACACCTGACGTAGAACGCCACGTACCCAAAGGAACGTGGAAACTTGGCATAGGAGACGAGATTGCGTTCACGACATGCGCAGAGAACTGTAGAAGAGCTCCAAAAGGAGAAAAGCTATTTATAAACGAATGTGAATGCCTTCGAGGGTGGCAGTGCTATAAAAGGAAAAGAGCTCTTATTTGTCTACATGCAAGACTTCTAGACATAGCTAACGACCATGAAGTCAATCAGAAATATAGGACTCTCTTCCTGACGTTACCGACAGTCTACCCCTATAGCTTCGTAGCGAAGGCGTGTGAACGATTGCTGCCCGAAAAGCATTGCATGTTATTATTGTACTATTGCGTGTTCTGCTTTGGTTTCATACGACGCTTAAATATCGTCCTTTACTTTCACGCTGATGACAGGAACAGAAGATTCCTGAAAGCCCCACGTTTCCGTGTCCAGTAATCGTCTGAATGTCAGCTTACTGGCCTTCAGCAGAACACTGAACAAGGCCTACACTGAAAGTGTGACAACGAGTTTCTCAAGTGAAACCTTTTTCAAAAGTGCACTGTTTAGTAGCTGCTTTAGGCAGCTTACGGTTTGGTTTGGCTTAAGAATTCCATCGAATTTGAGTGCCGCAGTTGGCTTGATTTGATTTGCCAGGACTTTGACCGCTGCGACTTTGTCAGTATTTTGAATGCCATGATCTTGATCTAAACCCCTGCTCAGCAGAGCGTCTGTTTGGTTCAACTTCAAACTCTCACTTAAGACCAACTGGAAAAGCTGTAAGAAAAAGAAAACTATGAAGCATTATTATCCCGTTGCAAGACACTCAGTCCTCAACAATGTTGCAAGACTATGCAGCGAAACCCTGACAAACAACCTGGAATTGAAACATGTCGCTTAACATATCAAATCGACAACAAGCGGACAAAGAAGGTTAACTGGTCGCGCAACAACGTCCTCGCAGCGAAACGTTCCAGCACGGATCGGCTCTGCACCGAACCGACCACACCTAACTGACCATCTCCGTATTTTATGGCAGTAAAAGATGACGGAGGAACTCTTTTCGGTAGAACTGTTTTGTTATGTCTTGAGAATCATGAAATACCTACTGTAGGCTTAGCGCGCTTTAAACATCGGTGACCTGAACCGACCACTCCATTGCTGCCTATGGCACATAGGTAATAACTGGCTTTTCTCCTCCCCGCTGGGGTACAGGCATACGCTAATGGCAGGCTAATCACGCGCATTAGCCTATCACTCGCTGTTATCCGTACTACCCAGTAAACGAATAAAAGGCACGACTTGCGTCAGTGGTAGCCAACGCCTGTTACTACTCAAGCACACAAAATGTTTCACACTTGCAATTAAAGACAACTTTTCTTTACGGGACCGTAGGCTTTACGGGACATATAAGACACAGTTCGACATGCAACTAGGATCAAGGTGTGGAGGTTGGTATGGTATGGTCTAACCTCATTGACTTCACAAAGCGTTGTGCCCCGCCTTAAGCAGGAGATCAAGTTTTGTAACAATCGGAAATGAACAACAATGCTAGGAACAGATGGTGCAACAATGGTAGACTAAACACAAACCCGTGGTTTAAAATTAATGTACGGACTTCAAAACCCATCATGCGCGTATGGGGTGCAGTACAAAATGGCGCCGACAAAATGGCGCGGAGCGGGATTAGTACTAATCGAGCCCAGTCTCTGAGCTACCACTACGCCATGTGTCCATGACTACCATGTATCCATGGCTTCCTTTCCGAAATGCTTTCGTTCTCATGCTGGCACGTTTCCTCCAGTCGCCTTAGCGCTTCTCCACGGGCTTCCTTTGTCCGTCATATGTTTCTACCGGGTACATTTCCATTGGTGTGCGGTCATATATTTTCTCGAGTCTGTCTCCGCTGGTCAGTCTCCTTCCCGCACGTTCCACTGTGCATCCTTTTCGTGTGGGCCATCTTAACAAGGCTTCCTTTGCCAGTGACATGTTCCCATCGGTTCATTTTCATTGGTGTGCGGCCATATATTTTCTCGAGTCTGTCTCTGCTGGTCAGTCTCCTTCTCACACGTTTCACTGTGCATCCTTTTCGTGTGGGCCTCCTTTGCCCGTGATATGTTCCCATCGGTTCATTTTCATTGGTGTGCCGCCCGCTATATATATTTTCTCAGGTCCGTCTCCGCTGGTCAGCCTCCTTCTGGCATATCCCAGGCTGGATCATATTTCGCTGTGCATGTCTCTAGGATCTCCTTTCACNGGCGATTTCGTTTTCATGCCATCCTAGTTCTTCGTTGCTTCCTATCCATGCGATTCGTTTTCATGGGGTATCTTTCCATGCTAAGCGGCCATACGTTTCGGCAAATCTGGCTTTCCATGGTTCCTGAACTTCCAAGTTTCTACCTTCAGCCCGGCTCCTTTTCGTTTCAGCTTGGATAATGCTGATCGGAAGGCAAGGGCTTCACGTGATTGCGTCTGTCGCGGTACGTTTCCGTTGGGTTGAGTCGCAGCGTCACTTTCTGACGGCAGGAGCGGACGTGCGCTGATGGCAGGCGTAATCCTTCGACTGGAAGATCAGTTATCCGTCGCAGGTCCACTGAGTGGACTTTGTTTCATTGTCTGTGAGGGATGGCCTATTGTATCTTGCCTTGAGGAGGTGCGCTATGCCTCTTAGTTTGACGGAATCTGCCCAGCGCTTTCCGCCTCCTTCGATTTCTTCAAGGAGGCGTTTGCGGTCTTTTTGGAATAGGTTTTGATCACGGATGACTTTTTGCTCTTTGTACGGTGTTTGGAAGGGCGGTGAAGTGCAGCTGATGGGGAGGCTGGGAATTTGTTGGACAGAAGGTTCGTCGTCATATCCAAAATTGTAGTTGAGGTATTCGGAGTTATTGGTTCACGGAGGAGTGCAGTAAGCTGTTGTAAGAGTTCTCTTTTGTCAGGTTGGCAGGTATGGAGCAAGAGAAACTCCCCAACTTCTAGTTCGGAAGGCCAAGTGTTGAGTTGCATTTCTGTGTTGCATGACGAGGATTGTCACCTCATTTGGTTGGCTCTCTGTGGCGTGATGGAAGGCAAAGAACGTTGTGAGCAACTGATACTCGGTAGTATTTACTTGAGCGTTTGGAAGGCAGTGTTCGGCTGAGACATTCGTGGTAGGAAGTGTTATAGTAGGCAGGGGGTCGGTTAGTAAGCCTTCTAGCTGAAATCATGTTTGATATTTTGTCCTGCATAAAAAAATTTGGCGCGTGGTTGAAAATGCCATACTCTCTACCACCTGGAGCACCAGGCATGTCATCTTCCCTGGAAACCGCAGGGGTCCTGCAACGGAGAGCTCGGCGGCCAAATTTTTATGGAAATAACAGATATTAGCTGGTGGCAAAACTGAGCAGCGATGACTACCGCGTCTGGTCGGCAACCTCGCAAGAGAGACTGCCCGCGCAGCACGAAGTTGGGACGGTGCGGTAGTGAGCAAATGTATTTGACTTCGCAGATCGGCTATTTCTTTTCGCAACTGCTGTGGTTCGTTCTGTTCGCCTGCTAAATTCGTCCGTGTAATCGCGTTCACAGTGGCTAGGTCTTCCGCCGCTCATGCCAAGTCGTCAATGCCAACAGGCACTGCCTCCACAACAGTTCAGTGTTAAATGGCATCCAGTGTAAAAACACCCGGCGGAAGACTGCGCTGTCAGGGTCGACCATCCTGCCGCTACTCACAGCATTTCGCAGAGCATGAGTGTTGGACGCTGGTCGCCAATCGGGAATGCATCCGTTAAAGAGCGAAAGTGCGCTTCTTCTGTCGTCGTAAACCTGTGCAGCAGCTTCTGCTTGAGATATTCGCATGCGGGTCACCGTGTTGCTCCAGAAGGTTCTCCACCGGACCACAGCTTTCATTAAGGGAAGCGATGGTGTAGTAAAATTTGGTCAGTGGCACGGTAATCCTGCTAAAGGCGAATTGTTCTTCAGCCTGCGCGAACCAAAGTTTCACGTTATGCGGCTAGAAGGTTGGCAGTTTCAGAGCAAGAGTAAACGACATATGCGTATCTCCGATGTGGGATTTCCATTGTAGCACGCGTCGCCAATGTAGGCAAAATTCGATGATACAGGTTCAAACAGTATCTGGGAAACTTGACAGCACGTAGAAATTTTGTGAAGCGACGATAAGGAGACACGGTGACAAGCAGAGGCAGATCCTCTAAGAAGGACCCCATCACAGCCATGGAAAAGATGGTGTCAGAATCAGCGATAGCGAGATATGCGCGAGTTGTTCCTTCCCTGATGGAAACCTCAGCTTTAAAAGACTGCCAGAAGTCCAGCTTCAGCCTATGGAAGATCAAAAAGGCAATGTACACTCGCCATAACGGGAACATGAACAGAGACTTGGGGGTGAGAGTGAGCGAGGTACGGTCAGCACTGACACTTTTGGGTCTCTGCTGCGTCCCGAGTGCTGACCCATCCAATACATTTCAAGAGCGACCATAATGACGGTGTGGGCGAGTTCGTTTTGGGACCTTGCTAGCCTTCTGCCGGAGCAACCTGTATCTAACCGTCAACAGGCTGTTTAGAACAGTATTAAAACGCTGAAGGCGGAACCCGGTCATTGCGAAAACCCTATTCCTTTCCTATTGAATTAAACCTTTGTGTTGAACGGGGTTTGCCACAGTTGAACAAACAGGAACGACTGTTGAGTTGAAGCCTGTGATATGGAATTTGGTTTCAGAAATATGTGCTGAAAATCTGAATTAAGCACAAAAAATCTTTTCTTTGAACTGCTTTGTATACCTTCCCAGGCGTATTCCCCGTCAGTAAGCATGGTCTAGGATTACCCTAGGTAGGTAATGGAGGTCAACCCGGGTAACGTTCGTCCCGTGAATGTGGACTCACGCCTGGATTACGTAATATTGCGTAGTGGAGGTCAACCCGTCTGGGACATCAGCCTCTGAAGGTAGTGATGGCGTACCGAGTGAGACGCACGCTTGTGACAATCCTCATACTTGTTAATGTTCAGATGTCAATGCCGCAAACCAGAAGATGTGACTGTCCGAGCAACTGGAGGTAGGCGAGCCTCGAGACAGTACATTGAGCACCTGAGCAGAGTGCTCGACGGGTTGGACGACCCGCCCAGGAACCGTACGTCGGAAAGGGTTCGCCCGGCAGAACAGTACTATGACCTTAGGGTGGAACTGTACCAGTTTGAAATGGGCAGTCGCTTGTTTTCGCCACGACTGTTGGGACACAATAGAAAGTTTATGACCACATGAGTTGAGAAAGTCATGACTCTGCAAACAAAGGGTGCGTTACTCTACTGGGTATGACAGGACAGCAGCAAAAAGGCTGCATAAAAGAAAGTTTAGGAAACTGTGGACCGGCCCGTACGTAATAGTCTATTGCGGTGGTAGCAAAGGGGGGCAGTTTTGAAGTTCAGGAGGGCGATAAGCGCGAAAGGGTGATTGGGAGCGGTGAAGGGCTAAGGGGGCTTAAAGCTAAACGGAGCCATATCAGAGAGCCGCAGGGATTTATGGGAAGTAGGCTTCCCTGTGGAAACTTTCGGACGGACCGCCGCTTATCTTCTCTCGGCCGGCTGCACAGGCACACTGGTACCGTGGTCTCCAAGGAAACTGATCGGTCACTCTACCTCGCTATTTCTGTGAATTTCAAGAAGCAAAGATTTTGCATGAAAGACTATCTGGGAGCGCCATTGCTTTTCCCACATTGGAGCATTAATTGTTCCCTAGTCATTTCAGTCGTATAAATGCATTTAGCTTCCTCCATTGCCCCATGGTTTGAGTTCATTTCTGAACGGGCTGAAAGTCTTGGTATCATTCATTCCAGCCACAGGTGGTTTGTGCAATTTGTTGCTTTCCACAATTTAAGAATCCTGTACCAATTCATTGATGGCGTCGTGACCGTTCGCGTACGTATCAGAAACCTAAGAGGTTGGCTTTATTGATGCGCACCCTTTTGCTGTGTACTATCTTGTTCTATGCCCACGTTGTGTTTACACGCCCAGAGCAGCGACACCAATCTCGAAGCTGAAAAAGGGGACGATGTTGGACATGGCCTTGGGCATTACTGATCTACTGACTTTCATTGATGACTTATAGGATCCTGCATTTTAGACGAGTGTATTTTAGAGTTAGTCCATGACGGCGGTTTGAAGTAGTACCCAACCGCCTTTGCCTCCATACCCGATACCTAAGAAGGCAGCCGCTCACGCTTGGTACCCAGAGGTCCAGTGGATACTCCGATACTGGGACCACTATGTTTCTCACCGGCTCAATCAGTTGTTTCCCACAGAGAGTGTTTCTCAAAGGAGCCAGTACCGCCCCCGGGACGCCTTCAGAGCTTCCGTCGGAGCACTGGAGACGAAAAGGGCACTTGGGAAGGGGACCTTTGCGCGGCCAGCGAGTGGTAGCAATCCCGGAGGCAACAGACAACTGAAGGTTGTGGATTTCTACGTCTGCTCCACGGATATAGGCGCGACGATTCCTAATCATGTACGTCAGTGACGCAAAAGGGTAATAAAACAGCTTCCCATCCCATTGAGGGAAAATGCACATCTGACTACCTAAGCAATTCAGAATTGCAAAATCGGCGGTGAACGGTTCTCATAAGGCTTTCTAAGAATCGCGGGCAAAAGAGGAGAAACCAGAGGCTTAGAGTGCACCCTGCCACTCAGTTCACACCGCTAGACGGGCGCCCTTTCCACTGCAGCAGCAAGGGAGGACTCCCGCTGCTCTACCGTTATCAGAGAACCTCCCAACCCTGGTCCAGTGGTAAGACCAGGCGGGGGCGATGAGACACATTGCCATTGATCAACCGCAAGGGCCACCAGTTGAAGAACATTAACCTGTTGCCCTCTGGACGCGGTTAATCGGCCGCAGAGAGCTCTGCGTAGACCAGCACGTGTCCTCGATTTTGGTAGCTATACTTAGAAACGGCGAAAAGCCTTTCTTTCCCTGTTATTTTCCGGCCTTGTGAAGTCATGTGGACAAAAGTTCGGAATCCTTAGTTATTTATACCCTACCCTACCGTCGATTTTCGTAATGCTCATGTTGTGTAACCTCTCTGCGAGCGCTCCTCCGCTAATCGTCGACCCGCTAGGACGCACATCCACGCTACATGAAACTTGATTTTAGTTCCGCCTACAGTACCCAGCGGGGGTCTGATGAGAAAGACCCCTTATGGGGCCTTTTCCATTAGACAAGTTAAACTAAAGTAAAAGCTGATTTTAGGTTTGAACTTAGGTTGCCTACGGCCACTGGGACCAACATAACTTCATTTTAGTTCCACATAATGTATCCTCCGGAGTTCTAACGGAAAAGAAACCGCCTATGTTTTGGTTGAAGCTTCGATTGCTGGGTAGAACAGGATTGCTGAGAAAAAGCAAGCTGGCAGTCACCTTCTGCCTTCACCGAAGGCCTCTCCTGAACATAACACTTACGCTTTTGGCTTAAGCTGAAGTAAAGGCAGAACAGGATGGCTGAGAATGAAAAACACGCTGGTAGTCATGTTCCACCTTCATATAAGCCAAAGCCTAAACGTAAGACCTGTTCTGGCTTAACTTTAGATAAGGGCAGGACAAGACTCCTGAGAAAAGAGCGTGCCGGCAATCATGTTTCGCCTTTGCCTAATCGTAGGCGTAAACTTAAGGCTTAAGTTTAGGCTACATCATGGCGGGCTAGTGATTGGGGGAAGGGCGCTGAGCATTGCTGAGGTCATTGAGCGTGAGCATCACCAATGGTCAATGGTAGAGTGGGGGTAAATTGTTAAAGACGTTGACTTTGGAAGATGGTGTGTCTTGTAACGGGCCTCGGTATTTTCATAATTGATCTTCAGTTCACGGCTTTGGCCCGCTTTGTGTCCACACAAAACGGGCCAAAGCCATGAACTGAAGATCAGTTATGGAAAGACGTTGACCTTAGTTTCGATTGGGAGTTTGTAACACAAGGGTGACTAACAAACAGTGGAACAGTACGTGCATATCTTGGCCGAGGGTTTCGGTAGAGCGAGCTCAGACGGGCGTTATTATTATTAGCAAGTTGGTCCGATTACGCATGTATCGTTTGCGTTCGAGTAAAGCTCTTTGTCTTAGTGCGTGCATTACACATGCATTTTCCGCGATTTTTATTCAGTGGTTTGCAGAATGTTGCCAACTAACTACTTCATTTGTTATGTGATCGCTTTTTATCTGGTTACTTTATCTAACGTTTGTGCGTATAACATGAACGTGAAAACGCGTAACCCTTCATAACGAATGGATAAGTTTTCATCCCAAAGTTTAATTTATAGAAACAACCGGTTTGGTAACGAAAAATATAAGCTTTCCTTTTCAGAGTTTCCGGGACTAGATTTGTCCCGTGTTTAGCGAAAAGGTTGACGATACATACAGTTTTGGTAGGTTAAGCTTTGAGGCGGAGATGGATATGTCATATAGCAGTAAACCTGATGTAACGAAATCCTCTAGGATTGCCACAGATGGATATCATTGAATGGAATTGAATGCAGTGATATTCTATCGCTACATTTAGGTTATCCGTATGAATTCATGTACAGTAGTGGAAAATGCAGCTTTTTGTAATGCGGCGTTAAGATTTCGTAAAACATATGGGAAAACCGTTGAATCATAGAAAATTTTACTGCCAGAACGTTTGAGAGACAAGTCTTGTCCCGCTCATAAGAAGACGTGGTTCGACCCGGAAGCTTTGGCAACTGCTCAATAGACTGCTTTCGTATGTGTGATGAAAAATACTGAGCATTAACGTTAACTGTGTACAGGTTCATTTGTTTTTCACGAGTGATAAATTTCATAATTCAAAAGAAAAATTTATTTGCTGTTTTCTTCTTGCACCGAATTATACGAAAGGGATTTTAAAATGACAGTAAGCTCTTTCAAACACAGGTGATTCTGTGCAGCTGTCCTCTGCCGCATAGAACTGCGTCATTCGTGACTCGAAAATATCAATGGAAGTCTGCGTCATTCATCCTGCCTCTAAACGCTGCATTGGATTGCATTAGAAGATCTACTAACACTTCCGGCACTGCCTGGGCGAAATCAATCGATAATTGTGACGTCTGCAGAAATGAAAAGTGGTTTAGCAAACATGTGGGCGTGAAACAGTAGCCTTGTTGCCATCAGTTGACATCAAAACATTTAAGTCTGTGACGTATAATTGTTTAAACTTTGTGTACAACCAGTGGGGATGGCTGCGCTGTTTTCTCGATGCGATTGCCAACGAGCCTAATAGCGACAAGTCTGCGGAATATCGATCGAAAACTAAGCCTCTCATGCCTGTTCTGATACCTGAATAGTTGCGTGGCTGCTACGGAAGAGCAAATTGGTTTTTCATCGGGAAAGAAGCAAGGTTCACGTCACTTTGTCTCCCTAGTAGTCATTCGATTAATGCGTGATTGACGTTACCACGCGTTTATTCAGCCGCATCCTCACAAACATTTACGTCAAACTACGCACGTCATTTGCCCTCTACGACAACTTTGACGTTTCTCCAGTGACGCAATACCCTAAAATCACCCCTATTTTCCCATCATTAGTTACTCGCCATTTGGAAAAGAGTGCCACATGCTACCACCGCGGCAGTATAAAAGTATGCATTGGAGAGCGCCTGAAATGCTTGCGCTAGAAGGCTTGAGAACTGACTGCTCACCGTTGACTTTTCCATTTACATGTGAAGCTCTTCCTCTCTTGATCCTGAACTTTGATTGCTCAAAAGTAGTTCAAAAGCTTCCGTAGGAATGATTTCATGAGACGGTAGCTCAGTCGAAGCACATACATATTTATGGATGAATCTGATGAAGAACCTGGCATAGAGCACCCTTCATTCATACAATCATCGTCTGCCTTTCCGTTCGAGCGAACAGACTCAAGAGAAGCAGCGCAAACTGGTGAGCTATGAAAACAGCTTTTGCAGCAGTTATGTGCAGTTACATGCGGTCAGCGGTGTCATATAGATTTTTACGCAGCCACTGAAACCCAGGCGTATCCAAGCTGCTCAGATGTCGGTTTGCAGCGGTTTTCGCTTGTGATTGTATCTGTGAAGACCTAGTAACTTGCCTCTTAGCACTTACTTCTACTACCTGCACTCTTTTACGCGGCTGAAATGCGCAGGTGTTAGAGTAAGGGAGCGATCTTTTTTGGGCTTGTACATGGTCTGCTCTAACACAATTGTCTCTGTAGCCTAAGTTGCACCGTAAGCCATTCTTGTGGCAGAACAGTTGATTTCAAACGCCGGCTTGCTTCAGTCTGAGTGCTTCTTATTTGCTTTATTAATCACATAAATTAATTTCAATGCAATTTGTTGCAAATAGTGTGTTGAAGATTGAAGTGTAACCTGCTTTGTCTGAAGAGCCCTAAATTATTCACAACAACTCTCTTTTCCACTTCTGTAGGAAACAGCAAATCCCATTCACTTGAAGCGTTGTGATACAAAACGAATCCCAACAGCGGAGTGATAGAGGTTCGCTGGTCAAACATGAGGTACTGGTAGTATGTGATTTAATAATCAGAGCTTTTGGAATGAACGCATGGGATCACTTGCGTTTGCGCGTGTAAAGCAAGTCATTCGCTCTTTAATCAGACTGCCTGCAATCCATGGAAATGTGTCACTTCATATAAAGAATTCAATTATACCAACCCATTATCAAGCTCGTGATGATAATCGTATGGCGATGTATGGACATGAATATCAGCGTACAGTTGTCATTGCGAGGCGCACCCTTGTGATCAACCTGACTTTCGTTAAACCTATTTTCAAGCTATCAATATTCAACCGAAAACGCATGAGTATGAATATTAACAAAGTAGGATTAACGTTTATGACGTTCAGTTGTTCCTACACGGATGCCTTCATGGCACATACGTCTTTTTATAACTGTCACTTATTTAGAACTTTGACAAGGTATCTCGCTCCTTTCTAGAAATGCTAGGGACTGAAAACGTGGCGTTTTTAAACTTCTTTTCAAATTTAATTATTATTTAGCACAGAAACAACTGTTTCACATCGCTGCACCTGTACTACATAATAACAAAATATTAATGACTACTGGAATGCTTTTGGAAAAGTACTGCATATCATCAGCTTTTCAGCAGAAGAATATAGCAGTTCTAGGGCGTTCTTCTTCCCTCACAAAGCCTGATGGTTAGCATAACAAGCTCGATTCAATAACTCGTGCTGCTCTTTCAACGAACTTTTGAGAACACGCGATTTTTGAGAACTTTAATAAGAACAGAACTTTAGAGCTTTTGATAATCTTGTACATCGCGTTGTCAGAAGGCTTTAATAAGTCGAACTGTTTCTAAACATAATGGTGGTACGGACAAGCTACTCGTTAATCATTTATTTGGCGAAGCTTTCGGGAAATGCCGGTTCCCGTCTTCAGCGCATGAAAAATGGCAGAGCGAATCGTAGCATAGCACTAGTCAGCCCAAGTGCTTTAAAACGCGGGAGTCTTGGGAGGTTTTTAAACGACTTACAGAATTAAAAAGGGGTGGTTGGTAGGAAAGTTAAGAGTAACAGAAAGCATGGGGGGAGGTGTGGTGTTTTTTTATGAAAGGGGGAGACAAAAGGAAAGGAAAAGGCAAAAGGGAAAGAAAAAGAAAAGGAAAGAAAGGGGGAAGAAAAGAAAAGAAAAGGGGGCGGGGAAACAATTGGGGACTGCGGGACCGGGGGATTTCCCAAGACACCGTCGAGCGCACCGTTATTGTCCTTGTGCAGGCGATCCATGTAGGAGGCAGCAGTTTGTGGCTGTAACTCGTTTAAAAACCTTCCAAGACTCCCGCGTTTTAAAGCACTTGGTCTGACTAGTGCTGTGCCACGATTCGCTCTGCCATTTTTATGCGCTGAAGACGGGAACCGGCGTTTCCCGAAAGCTTCGCCAAATAAATGATGAACGGGTAGCTTGTCCGTACCACCATTATGTTAATTCACACACCCGTTAGAAGGAGCTTTATTTTCAATGCAACTGTTTCTAAAAGCATAATCAAAACATGGCTCCAAGTAGAGAGAGCTGTCTTCTGTTTGTCGAAAAGGAAGAAACCTCATGTATAGAAGATAAATGGAATTGTTGTTCTCAAATACGTCTTTTGCATAGTCACTGTAGCAGAAATAAGACTGAGGTAGGTGGAGCGTATTTTCTCAACCTTTTTCCGCTTACCTCGAACACCCCGAAGTCGCCCTCGCTCCCTAGACGTTGCAATCGCCCTCTGGGTTTCGCCGTCGCCGTTCGGGCGTGACTGATGTGACATCGGTTATACTTGGAGGGACTGCAGGGCCCTGTGATTAGGTGACAAACAACTCTTCATTTCAATATTCGATAGCCTTTTCGCGACGACTGATGTCAGTCCGGCCATGGCCAAACGGCTGCGGTCAACTGCCCCTTGCAGATGTGTGAAGCGAGCTCACACTCGCTCCTTTTCTAAGAACACTTCAAGAGTGCCAGTGCACCCTCGACCTTCCATCACCACCAAGAACCTCCAAGAATCCCCTTGGGAAACATCGGGTTGGAACTGGATGCAGTGAGCAGAACTGCTTGCTTTCCTCATGGAGCAAAGGGAACAACAATTCATTACCATGAACAGTTTGTTTCCTGTTGATTTTGTTCGGTAAATCAGTAATAGCTAAATGAATTCTGATTTGGAGAAGATAGACAGTCCATTAGCAAAAATATTGACACCAAACAGGCTAGTCTGCTGCTCTCAAGGTTTTTCCGCCATTGAAGCAGCCCACGACTAATGGGAATAATATGGAATAACATTTGCACAGACACTCTAACCCTTGCTCATTTTTCTATAAAAACAGTTGAGGTCACAACGTAACACTTATGGTGCCAGCTCATGCTTCCTTTTACCATCAGGTTTTTCTCTAATTGCTTGAGCTGAAGCTTTTCTATAGTTTGAAGCACATCCTCCAACTAGCTCTCTCATGCTTTTAATTTTGGGACGTCTTATAGAATGATATAGCAAGAATAAGCATCAGATGAGATTAAGGCATAAGTCTGTAATATTTTATTAGATGGGAAACTATTATGGATAATAATGATGTTAATCTAGGCCAGTGTTTCCCAACCTTTTGCCAGCTATCGCACCCCTAGACGTTGTCATCGCCCTCCTGGGGGTTGAAATTTTCCCTGTCCTCTGTTCTACGCCCCAACTTTTGACTGTTGGGAAATAGTGCGCCGTTTCGGCAGCGCAGGTTGCGGAGCTGGCTCGTCGTTTTCCTATCATGGCCCGTTTTCCTTCCTAACCGCTGGCCAAGTTGGGATGACCCTGGCCAACAGTTATGGCCAAGATCAGCACAGCAATATGGGCTGCCGAAAAGCAACTGCCTACTATGACGGTGATGGCTTCCGCATGACCGCCTTTGCTTACGGTTAGAGGAGCGAGAATTCTTCCGGAGTTCGCATTGCTCCTTCCTCTGACGAACTGCTTTCAGAAGAACGCCCTTTGCGGACACGTGCTGCTGCTCACTTCTGGCTACTTCTAATACCCTGCCTTTCTTTGTTCACGTCCAGATCACGCTGATTCAGTACACTGGGTTGAGATACCGCCTTTTATTTCATTCATGCCAAACGGGCAACCGAATGAATTTTTGAGCCAACTGCTGATGACTACTTTGTGTCTGCCGAAGTGAAACTAAGTTTTGGACGACAAACGGCTGCATGCTTGTAACATGCAGCCGCAGGTAGTATAGGAAAGGGCCGATCTGCTAGCTCAGAGCAAGTTTGCTAGCAGTGTTTCATCTGCTAGCTCAGCGCAAAGGGCCGATCAACGATAACACGCAGATTTCCATAATCAAACTATGTACAGGCGCCTGTGATTCACATCGAAGTGACTTTTTCTGGCTAAAAAAGGTACTTGGCGTACTGACGACAAATCAGAATTCGTCAGCCTTTTACCTCTTCGTGTGCACCGGTGTAAATAAACAGCAAGCTTCCGCTCGAGGCTTTCTGTAGAGCAGACCACTGTTTCATCGAGAGATGATGGCCTGCTTCTTAAGCAAATTGCGACAGTCCCAGGCACTGCATCGCCCCCTCGGCAGCACGTCGGCCCCCAGGGCCTTCCACTGCCCCATGGGATACGCTGATCTAGGCAGAAGGCCTTAAAACCTTCGTTACATTATCTTATTTTGACCGGGATATTTATTTTGCAGTCTTTTCGTTTCTTAAATGCGCCTTTAAGAAGAATTTATGAAGATCTACAATAGAACTTCCTGAATTTTATCCTCCATTAGCTCTGTTGAAAGAGTACCGGCGGAAATACAAATTTGCATGCAAATGAAAGCCATAAGACACTGAGTTATTTCGTTTTCCTGAAACAGCTTAGCCTCTCGTGCAAGAGTATTAAAGAATATCTAGTTAAACAACAGCAGCATGATGCAAGACGAAGCTCAGAGCAACCAAAGGACAAAAAAATTAGCTTCGCGCGAATAAAAGGAGCGTTCTACCCTGTAGACATGTATATTCATAATTCGTTCGTCTGCTATTGTATGGTATACTAATGTGTCAGGCCTTCGTGACGTGATTACAGACTGAATAATCTCAACGGGCTCTACATCCTTTCAAAAGTCAATATGACGCATTCTAACGCTTAAAAGACTGTTCTGACAGCTTTTTGTCACGCTAACTGCCAATTTATAGATCGCCGACTTGTTCGTAAAGTTCAACGCCTATGAGGTGAAGCTGTTTCAAATTCATGAAGCAATAAGAACTCACTACAGAGAAGAACCTCGTCAAATGACCTTTGTTCTGCGCTTGTTAGACGAGGTGTAACATTAAGTAACGGAAAACGTCTTCGTGCTTCATACATTTTGCTATGCATGCGAAAAGAAATGTACAGTTAGCCCAGCTCTACGAGCGTTCGTCTTATGACGGTTTTCGCTTTTTCAGAACAATTAGTAGGGTTCTCTTTCAACAGAAGTAAGTGTAAGGAGGACTTTCTCACTGTCGAGTTAAGGATAAGATTAAAGCAGTACTCAGCGTTTGCTCTACTTATGACAATCGTCAAACAGGAGTAACTGCTTGCTCGCTTTATAAGCAACTTCTCACGAACTACCTGCCTTTCTAAAGGGGATGACGACCGTATTTCCCTAGAGATAATAACTCCGCAGTTGTGGCTGGGGGGGAAGAAGTTGAAGGACAGCTCAGTTCTTGGAAGTAATTTTTATGACCCCTTCAGAATCCGTCATGAACGGATATTTATTGTATTTGCAATAGCACGACAAATCGTTTTCGTATTCCCATTCAACTGAATTTACATTTCGTTAGCTATCATGTGCAACCATAATGGGCGAAGCATGTTCAACTGCTTACAGACGTAAAACAAATGGCAGCCAATCGAATGCAGGCAGTCAAAAGTTAAAAAAGAACATTCAGTCCAGAGGAATATTTGGTAAAGAATATCAGAAAATTGTGCGCTGGCTTATCTACTTTAAGGAGCACCCATTTTATAGGATTGCGTTCTGTGGAAGCGTATTATATCCTCAAACTCCTAGGTTTACTGGATAGTAATGGAGATTCTTGGAATGACAGGACGTTTTTCCTTGTACGCAACCTCGCCACTTCATCAGCAGCTTGCCATTTCTTCTCTTCCTTTTTTCTTCTGAGTTTGAAACTCGACACTTATCCCATGAACACTTGACACACACGGCGCAAGTGGCTATGCACTCAGTCCTGAAATTTTCCAGTCTCCTCTGGGGCACCGGAAAATTTCAGGGTGGGTAAGAGGCGCCAGAGAAGAGGTAAGGGACATTGGTTGGCTAGGGAGTGGTGCAAAGCTGATGGGGCAACGAAATATTTGGCGTGCGTTAGGTTAAAGGGCAGCGGGAACACCCCTGGACGAAGGACTCAGGAAGAGAGAGAACTTCGCTTTGGTTGAAGGAGAGGGAGGAGATCCCTCAGAAGATCAGCAGTCAGCAGTAGAGGAGGTAGGAGCTACTGGGGAAACCGTTTCCCAGATAGTGTGCCCAGCACTTACGTTCTCACCCCCCTGAGCTGACTACCCGCCACCGCTTCTCCCTTCCAGCCAATCAGCGTGCTCGAAATTGGCCAATACCTGACCCGCGGACCCCACCTTCCTATGCACTTCAACACGATGGCCCAGGTGGGGCATGTGCCCCCCACAGCTGAAAAGTGCCCCCCAAGCGCCCCCTTGTCGATTTGCGCCCCCTGGACCTCAAAAACGTCCCCCGGTGGGGCACATGCCCCACCGTGAGAATCACTGCTTTAGAAGTAATTTTGTTCTGCTTTGAAAACATGAGCATCAAAAATAGGATTTTTTGATAACAAATCATCATCACGTGCTCAGATCTCTTGTATTGAAGATGGGGTAACTACTATTGCATTCGCAGAGCTTCATTTATATTTAGCGTGTAAAACGTTGATAACATATCAAAAAGATACGAAAGCTACACTTTGATCATTATAAGCTTTGATCAAGTCGCTCAGATCTGACGAACGAGAAAATGCTGTAAATATAAATGAAATCTCCTCTATGATATGATTGAGTTATTTCTGAATCAGCTCTGATCCTTGAACAAGAAGAACCATAGAATATAAGAGCATTAGCAACGAACAAAATAAGAAATCCTCCTTCCGTTTAGTGTATGAAATCTCATGGCACTATACACGAAAAACCGTACGTAAGAAATCTTTATTATCAGCACTGTGATGATTTCTTGCAGAATTATTTATTCCATTGGACTACTTTTTTCGAAATGGGACATTGTAGCAGTTACCTTTTCTTTAGGAACCACAGCTCTTTTGGAATATCAACGCGTTTATACGCTTTCGTGTTGCAGCAAAAATTTTCTTAGGTACGCTTATACGCCTCCCCACTTTCTTTAAAACATAGTTTCTCAGTGTTTTTCGGGCCAGCGACACCCGGGACCTCGGTGGCGCCCCCAGACGTCGTAAGTGTGGCTTGGTCGGAGGAGTTCCAATGAGGTTCCACAGGGTCTGATGGAGAGCCCAAAGCGCTGATTTGACCACGAGTACCTTTTATTTCAGGGTCCGTTGGCTTTTTGGCGCAGTCTGCCGCTTAACTGACCAAGGTCAGACACCTACGTTCAACGCAACGTTCGGCCTTCACCCCAAAAATCTCTCATCGCCACCTTCAGGCTTAACGCTTTAAAACAATTCGTCCCACCAAATTATGACCAGCAAAATACTTTTGTCATACTACGCAGCACAGATGATAGGACACTTCTAGTCCCGAAAGCTCCTTAAACTTTCATAAAAAGTTACAATCGCTACGGGTTGTTTATCCATGCCCGGAAATGAGAAAAACTACGTTTCCAATGCAATTCGACTAGACCAGTAAAAATCCTACGTTGATTTCTCTTTTCTGAGCTGCAGGAATGCTATACTTCACGAAGTCTTTTGTTTGTCTAGCGTTACGTCCGTGATGCTTTACTTTCTGAAAACGTACCCTAACAAATTTTTACTGCAATACGAAAGCGCTTGAGTGCATTGATATTGCAAAAGAGCTAAAGCTCCTGAAGAAAAAGTACCTACTAGAATGTCCTATTTCAAAACCTTTTTCTTCAACATGTACATTTCCAGCTGTTTGATCAAAATGTTGAATAGAACACGACATTGGCTCTTAGTCAGTTACTCATTCAACGATTGTGTGCAACTATCTGCGTCGCTGATCTCATTCCGAATTTCAAATTTTTTATCATCAAAAGAACAGTGTCATTTGAATGCTCTACGCAGACAGCGACTCAGACGGCGTCTGGAAATTTTTTCAAGACAGATGAAAGGCGGTTTCATGATTTATTGTTCATACTGAACTGCTGAAAGTTGGCTGCGGAATATCAACATGAAATTATGCAGTAGAAAGACCGTTCAGATACACTGATTTCAATACTGTTGAGCTGAAGCTCAAGCGAAGTTTTGCCTTGTCCATGCCACTGGATGCCCGTGCTTGTTTCTGTAACCAAACTATGCATTTATGCCGTCCATTTAGGGAATGAGACCTCTGAATTCATTCATTAGGCGCTTCATTTCTTTTTTTCTTGTGCACGTCAATCTTGCGCAAGTGGCTTTTCAAGAGCTCAGAACTAATAACTGCCTACTTAAAGAGCATTCGGCATCCGTCGGTACAAGAACGACACCAACAGCAATGGCTAGTGACTCTGCCATGGCTGAGGATTTCTGCAGTCGCAGTTTCACTGTTTTCCCCACGCTACCAGATTTGCAGGTAATCACAACCGTTAACTGTGAATGCAGTGCTATTGTTAAAACTTCTGCCGCCTCAGGATTTTATGTAAATGCAACGCACCACATGGACGTGTTTTGTTCTTTGACGGCTTTTTTCTAAAAGCAGATAACATTTAGATGGCCAGACAAGTTGCTGCAGTTTCCCCGAAGACGGCGACAAATCTGATCAGTTCTCCCTTTCCTCAACAGCTAGCAACAATGTGGCCAGATATTGGTGAAACTGTTGGTCAGCCAACATTCTCAAGACAACTTCAGAATCTTTCTTCACATAGTTCCAACACTGCGGCATTCGCCGCCACCAACGTTCCTACTACGAGCTATGACGTAGCAGCGAACCAATACGCAGTCACAGAAAACGTGCTAAATTCCTCCTTAGGAACAAGCACTGCAACTATACCGCTATACTTTCAAACAGCATGCTCCAGCCCTAATATAGAATATGACTACCTTTCATTAGGAGCTGAGGAAGTCCGCTGTCAACCGCGGGTCACTCGAGCATTTTCCAGCCCAGAAATTGAAGCTAGATTATTATCTCGAATGGTTGCCCCCTGTAACAATTCTGAAGAGCCATGCTTGAGTCAATCGTTGCCTTGCTTCCAGTCGTCGGCCATGGCTGACCCAATCGAAAAGTTCACTCTATCAAACTGGGAACAGCGGCAGGTGACACCGCCATCTAGCCATTCATCTAGCTGCGTCTCTCCTGCATTATCCCAAGGCTCATTCTTTGGGTACATGTGTTCATAATGAATTCTTTATTTAAGCTTTCATTCCCAGGGACCTTCCACCATCAGTTTCCAGTTTTTCCGGCCAAGCTGGACAAGGCCAAAGGCGGCTGTCGCCAACAATTTCACGTCATGTATGCACTGTCTGCGGTGACAATGCTGCTTGTCAACATTATGGAGTGCGGACATGTGAAGGTTGCAAAGGCTTTTTCAAAGTATGAATCCAACTTCCAGTGTCAGCCTTTGATAATTTCGTTTTGCAACAAGCAGGCAGTAAATTAGTTGGATGGTAGTATTGATTTAGTAATATTAATAATACTTTTCATTTCCTGGAGCAGAATCGTTCATCTCTAGATCACAAGTTTTGTAGAGAACCGTGCAGAAAAGTGCTAGATACGTTTGTTTGGGAAATCGAGACTGCATAATCGACAAACGCCGTAGAAACCGCTGTCAGTATTGTCGCTTTCAGAAATGCCTCGCAGTAGGTATGGTCAAGGAAGGTAAAAGTTATAATCCTTTTGCTTTTTCCTACTGAATCTTCTGATGCAGTGGTTCGTACGGACAGCCTGAAGGGTCGCAGAGGTCGCTTACCTTCCCGATCCAAAATGGGTGAAGACTCAATATCCACCTCATTAACTACGTCACTGGTTAACGCATATACAAGTCAGGCAAAGCCTCAGTCGTCGTCTTCATTTGCTTCTACCAGCCAGGTGGAGTACTTTACCGATACAGAAGAAGATTTGCTTAAAAGTATAAATGGATCTCTTTCTGCGGTTTGGGAATGGGCAGAACGGCTGCCCAGCTGGAATACTCTTGCTCCTGAGGATCAGACATCTCTTCTCAAAGCTGCTAGTCTTAACGTAATGAACATACGACTTGCCTACAGGTCAGTAAATTGAGCACGTTTAAGCTGACGTATCCCCTTTTGCTGAACATCGCTATAGAAAATCGCTTTTATGTATAATTCATTGTTATTTTGCTACGGCAGATTGGAACTAGAAGAGCATAGGCAATCTGAATTGTTGGTGTTGTGCCCTTTAAACAATATGCGTTTACTCAATCCAGTCACACACAGTCATCCTTTATGACATGTACTCTTGCATTCCTTGTCCTGTCCACGCATATGTTGTCCTTAGTCATGGCCCTGTTGTCAAGCTCCACACTGACCCTCGGTGCGCGTGTCCGTTGTTGTTACGGGTCACAGAATAGTTAGTCTCGCATCGAGGTAACGACAAAGGCTAGGCGACCTACGTTTGCTATAATACACAGCGGTTACCTTATGCTTGAGCAAGTATAAATCAACAAATTGTGAGTTTAGAACAAAGCGAGTAAATATTTTCAGGAAAAGGCAAACTAGTTCAGACCTATTTCCGTAGAGACAAATAAGTGTGCTGCAGTTTTTTCAGGTCGATGGAATTCGCAGAAGAACGCGAACCGAAGGAACTTATTTTTGAAGATGGTTCTGTCCGGCGAGTTGAAGAATATCGACAATACTGGAGGCCGTGGTTCGATGACGTCATAGCTCTAGCGTCAAATTTTCGGTCATTTCTTGATATAGATATTACAGCAGTGTCTTGTTTGTCCGCTTTGGCTTTGCTTATGGCAGGCAAGTGCAGCTTTGTTCCTTTCGATTTGACGGGCAATGATATTTTATTTGAGATGCTGAATTGGTTTGTGCCGAGCCAGTGGATAATTTAAAGAACAATATAATCAATTGCTTGAAAGTTCACTGCACCTATGCACACGTAGCCAGACATAAGCCACAGTATTTCGCCAAAATATTGTCCAAGCTTCGTGACCTGCACGCAGTTAGCGCCAAACTGATATGCTGCTGCCAAATAAGCAAGGCCACAGGGTTCATTTTGCCATCAATGTTGGAAGAAGCATCTGCAACACTGCCAAGCTCTGATCAGTACAAGAGTAAAAAAGATCACGAAGTTAGTTCCTCAGCTGATCGTTGACATATGCTTTGAATTTTCTGAAAGGAAGTGTTCGCCAATACGCATATCGATTTTTTCCAAGCAGGTGTTTCTATTTATGATCGATTTTGCAGAGTTACTGTTCACGTTTCAGTTCTACAAACAGCTGGGTCAGTCATGCAGTTGCCTTAAGAAAGCTGACATTTACATAAAATAGCATGTCTGGATTTTAAAAAATAAATATGATATTAATATTAACGGACCCTCTGCGTCCGTGGTTTCCTATCGATACAACCAGTTCAGTGCAGATTGAAAATGTTGAAAAAGGTTCAGAGCATCAAAAAGAAAAGCATGAAGCGATGCGTCACACCTAGCTAACATACAGTCGTGTGTTCCGTATGTACCTGAATTTCAAATATTTTTAAGCATTTTTTATTTAATAAAACAGCTGGATTTCACTAATCTGGCACGGTGTGACAAGCCGGATTAACTGTGTCAGGATTAGCATTTACAGCATAGGGGCAGGTAGTCTCCCACTCTGTCTTTGAAGTTTCGAATAGAATTTTATAAGATTAGTTACAAAGGATAACAAAGCACCACGTGAAAAGCATGTGAAACTTCGTTGAAGAATAGGCGAAACAAAAACAGAAGTACATTAAGTCTTTCCTGAAGGAAAAGAGTGCATCGTAGTCGCTTTAAAAGTGGGGACCTGAAGTTTATTAGTAGCAATTAGTAGATAGGTTCTAGCAAATTGTAGGCTGTCACTGTCTTCATTCTTGTGATGTTACGGTAGCATCAGCATCTTGTGATGGTTTCAGATGCAGGTCCTGACTATGAGAAGTCGATCGCGCTGGACTTTTTAAACCTCAATGTTTTTTGAACGTCATGTAAGGAAAGCTGCTCCATATTTTGGTGTTTCTTTGATCAGTTTTTCCTGTAGCATATAAACGTTCATTATTTACTGTTCAGTTCTAGAGCTGCTTTTCTCTGAACCTTTTAGTAGTTCGCCTGTCTTTGCCTGTCAAGTAAATTAACCTGTAATAGCGACTCTGCTGCCTGTTTCCCATCTCTATCTTCACTTTCTCCTCCCCCTTTTTCTACTCACTTTCAACCATTTCCACTACTTCAGAGTCTCTATAGGCCCCATAGAACAGTACCGGTAACATCGTTTACATCAGTGACTCCCAAGGGGGCTGGAAGCCAAGGGCATGGTGGGAGTGGCGCTACCGCCCCTGGGGACCCTGAAAGTCTGACGGTTGGGCCGGACCGTACAAGTACAGTAGGTTGCCGCTAATCCGGCTAGATCGGGACCTTGGGAGTGCCGGATTAGCGAATTTGCCGGATTACCGGCGCCCAGGCCAGAGCGTATGATTTATGACTGCAGTCTGCCCACCCTTGCTAGCAGCTGACATGTGAATGAATACAATATGTTTCGCGAAGGAAGCAGGTACAATAAATGGCACGAAA
>KN538399.1:380873-411334 GCA_000797535.1 Trichuris suis | reverse complement strand
AAATTCGACCAGTGAAATTTTTATTTAGCGAAGCTTGCGGGAGAGTAATGGCAGAAGACACGTCGGTAAGTCACTGGTCAGACTGATTACTTCGAGGGACAGAATTCCTGGAAGGTTTAAAAAGAGCGAGCAATATTAAAAGTGAGGAGAAAGGAAGGAGCAAAGGGAACTTCAGAGGGAGGAATGAGTGAAACTGCGTCCGAACACCCGTTACAGAGAGCAGCGCACAGCACAGGAAGTCAGAATGCTTCGCGCGGGCCATTAGTCACTGCGCCATGAAAATTAGCATATTGCTCTGCGATAAGAAGAGCTTTCCTCTTTTCTATTCTGCTCGCTCTCTCTGTCTGCCTGTATACTCGGTTTGGACCAGTTGCTTGTTTCTGCTACGCTGCCGTTACTATTAAACAATTGTTGCTTCATGCTCGTTCTGTGTGCTGGCCTAGAACACCCTACTTTTTCCAACACTGCAAAAAGAACATTCGAACAAAGGAAAAGAGATGTGAGAAAAGGGGGTTTTAAAAACAGGGAGCAATTTAAAAGTGAGGAGGGAAAGGGAAGAATAGAGGGAAACTTTCAGGGGTGGAGGGAAAGGTGAAATTGCGAAATTAGCACTCGAAAAAGGAGGAAGAGGAATTAGGAGGACAGGGGAACCGGAGTTGTTTAGTCCCTAGAATCCGTCGTAAATGACCATTGTCCAATCGCAGGAGATTCGTGTAAAAGGCAGCAATTTCTGTCCCGTACGATGTTTGTCCTGGAATCACTGACTGCGATGCCACTATCCCTGTTAATATTTGAATTGTATTTCATGTAGATCGTATTTGATGAATGGAACCGGCCTCGGCAAGTTGGCGGCGGCGAGCTGTCCGTGATCGCATCGACTCGTGGTACTTGTTTTGTTTCTCTTGCATCACGGAAACGTTCATTCAGCGATGTGCTTGATATTAATGCTACGAAAACCTGTTCGGTAGGCACGTGGGGCCCTCCAAGTTTGATGGATTGCGACATCCAATCTACGTGGTTATTTGATTTCGCAAGCAGTTTCCAGTACACTTGGTTTACAATAGGGTGGCAGGAACTTGCACTTTTTATCATTAATAAACCGTTGGAGCGGAGTCGCAGTTTAAAAGCTGTGTTACATAAGTAATAAACAATTTAACAAAAGTTCATTCAAAAATGGAGATTCTATGTTAGCGTCAACAAAAACAGGCTTATTTTTTCAGAAATCTAATATGAATTCATGTCAAAGTCACGCTTTATACGCGTTCATAAAGCATTCTTTATCATCCGCACTGATCCCTTGCACGTATTCGCAGGTAGGAGGTTTTGCTTTAGTATATCTCCGAAACTATTACATTTCAATGCAGCAAGGAAATGAAGAGAAATATGATCCTTTTCCTTTTTCGTGGGATTGCAAGTAAGGAAAGCCGTTCTCTTTAATTACAAATCGAGTGTAGCTTTCAGGACCTAGTACTCCCCGTCTTCCAGGCAGTAAGCAATCGCTGTCCATTGTGTATTATGCTGAACACCGGAAGTTGCAGGTTACAAAAGCTATGCTCCATTTATAATTTAAAAAAATGGTTTCCTCAGGTGTTAAGAATAACTATACCTTCTCTTTTTTGCAAAATTGAAACCATTCCCTTAAAAAATGCTCATAATTCAGACACTTTAATTCCGCTAGCAGAAATTTAGTATTCAGTCAGATGTAATTGAAAACAAATGACTCTTTAACGCTGTTTTGAAATTTCATGTTGTCTCATGAGCCCTACGTGCTCCGAAAGCTCCGAGGATCCTTTTATTGGTAAGTTCGAATAAATGCTTTGTACGGTTTCCGTAACACATGCAACATGAAAAGTCAGAGATGTGTACGAATATGTTTAAGCAACATTAAAAGTGTAGAAGAGTTGCAGCGGAAGAGCGTGACGGCTGGATTGCTTCCTTGAGCTTGTGCGGAAGAGCTTATTATCAAAGAACTGCGTGGAATAGCAACGTGCGCGAATAAGGATATAACTGATGACCAGCGATACGGTACCACTGAAGTCTTCGGTCTCTGTCTTTCTGTCACTGCCAATCTCCTCTGCCAGTCTGCATGCATGTTTGTATGCACTTCCGCATGTGCTTTTGCAGAGAGATTACGGGCACTAATCCCCACCTGTTGCAGCTTGAAGCTTCTGACAGATAGGTGTTATGGCAGCGCACCTGCCCCTCCCATTGCGCATGACATTCCTTCAACGGTCGAATTAGCCGGGAGCGCGCATGCCTGTTTGCCACGGACAGGGATTACCGCCACCTACTTGCATGTGCAGGCGCACATGGCATTCCGTGAATGCCCGGATTAACAGGGAGGGAGCCGACTTGTTTACCACAAAAAGGAAGCTGAAATTATCACAAGCTCGAAAAATCATTGACTTGTATTATTTCACAATTGCTGCCTCATTAGTTTGCGAGAGATCTCTCAAACTGGGTGACTTTTGCTGGATCTTGCAGTTCTGATATTTCTGATATACAGCGTCGCTGTTTACGCTACTGTTGCGAATCAGATTACTACAAACGCTCTTTCATGTTTTCCTAATGACTATGCTTTCTTGAATGTTACTGATTACAATCGAAAAAGAGCAGCTGACTTCAGAAATGATCGCACTTTGTTTAATTTATGCACTTTAATGCAAACAAACGTAAGAAATGGAAAAATATTACACATCGATGACCGCAGCCAGTTGATTTTCGAATGAATTGAACTTTTCCATGCGGATCAGCAGCTTAATAAAAGTCTCGATTACGAGATGTCGTGGACTGTTATGTGAAAGATAACAAGCATCTTTTGAAGAGGCCACTGATTTGTTAGCCAGAGCATCGTGGCTTTTTCTTCATAGGATCATTTCATGCCGTCTAACAGGCACTGTTCGTTTGCACGTCAAACCCGAAAGACGCCGTATCTTGTAGCGTAATGGAAAACGCTGTATCTTCACAGCGATGCTTGTCGCTATGTGAGAGCGTTCCACTGGGACATTTGATCACTAAAACGAGGTAATTCTCAGTTGGCCTTTTCAGCCCTCCAAACGTAAATGTCACTTCAAACTTACTGCACTGCCGCTTGTACCTGTACAGTTTGTCACTACAGGTGCATATTTTGCGACCAGACCGCTCCTGACACGTTGAAGCAGCGCAGTTGAGCTTACATTCGTTGTCGTCATTGCACGGCTCTCCTGGTGCTCTCGCTAACAGTGACTTGTTAGAAGCAGAAGAAATCTAGACAAAGCGCTTACGAGAAACGCAAACTCCTGATAAGCACTGTTCATGAGATGTGGTGACACGGCATTGGGTAGAATTAATGCAACTGCGTTTGACTCCGTTAAACACAGGTGTGTCATGCATGACTAGATCAGGATATTCAGCTAAGAGAACCAAACGAATTAATGAAAAATGAGACTATTTTTGCTGATTCAGCCTACTAGCTGACTTCTGGACAGGCCTAAGTATACATGTTCCCTTCATCGGTTTAGCAGGCGGCAGACATGTACACGTATGCTTGTGACAACTGGCCAAACGGCTTTTGGACCCACTGCATTCTTCGTTGCTGGAGCATTTGCTGCCCGGGGCTTTTGTTTGTGTACCTGCGAAAATCAGGCCATCGTGATTACAGCAGAAGAACTAATATTGTAGATTTGCTTATGGTCATTAAAGACACACGCGCACACACACAAAAGCACACGCAGAAACACACACACATACACCACTTATTCATAATGAGGTAATAGCACACCAGCGTAACTATTCAGTTGAAAGCTGTTGTGCATGTGTGTGTGTGTGTGCTCACTTCCTTTAAATATGCTTTGCATTTCTAGACAGAACGTTATTTGATTAGCTAGTTCAGTTATAACAGCATCTGAAAGTAATGGGTACATAAGGTTTATTTATTTCATAACGGGAAATTTTCACTGGTAATAAGCATTGACAATAGATGGAGATCAGAAAATACTTGGTAGGACGGGACGAGACTGAACTTGCAAGTTACACTAATAAAATCTGAACAATCGAGATTAGTTGCGTCTGTTATAAAAGTGCAGTAGTCTCATACAGGCAAATTTGTCACGTAGGTAGACCCCGTTTATTTATGAGAGAAATTCAGAGCTTTCAGATACTAGCAGATCTGGTCATCAGTGATTTTCATTATGAAAATGTATTAGGTACTTTCTCTTTGAATACATAGAATTTTGTAACGGGTTCGTAAATTTTCATGACAGATTTTTTTTAAGGTGGGACGGTTTATAACCAATTTCGTTTTCCGGGGCTTTCTGGTCCACCCTTGTCCCGTCCTCAGCGGTAAAAGACCAACGGAAAATTCCATTATTTCGCGTGCAATTAAAGTTTTCCAGTTCCTACCGACTTCTTAAGAGGACGAAGCAGTAACAAACCCTAGACCAGTGTTTCCCAAGGAGGCGATTTCAGTCTTCTGTGGGGCGACGGAGGCCAAGGGGGTGACGAACGGGGCGATGGAAGGCTCAGGGGGCGATGGGCTGCCGAGGGGACGATTTGGGTCCTCTGGGGGGAGGGGGCGTTTTTGAAATCAAGGGAGCGCAAGTCGCCAAGGATGCACTTGGGGGGCACTTTTGAGGTAAGGCAGGCATATGCCCCACGTGGGCCATCGTGTTGAAGGACTGTGCCGGCGATTACACGTCCAGGACCCCCCGGCGGGCGCAGCGTGTTTGCAACGAGTGTTTTTCCCAGGCAAGGACGTCAATATTTGGGACGTCGCCGCAGACTCGCGCGGGCCCCTGGCCAAATCTCCTGACGGCCGCTGATCCCCGACCTGTGCCGGCATGTGACCTACGCCTGGGTCAAGGAGGGGTGTATGAGCGTGCCGCTCAGAGCACGACGGACTCCGGCGTTTGCCAACTTTGCTATGTACCGTTCTGTATCGTTGCTCTCATTGACAGTAAAGCTTTCTTCATTAGCAGTCAGGCATCGCAAACGCTACAAGGACATAGTAAAGCATGGCTCGCGAGTCAACCATTATGCGTACTGCGTAAAATAAAGTTGCATTGTTACTGTGCGTGCATTCACAGTTTTCAAGCCGACTAGCCCTCAGTCCACCGTCCAGCCAATGAGCGCGGTCGAAATTGGCCAATCAGAATAGGGGCTGATGACAGCGTCTAGGGGGGCGATGACAACATCTAAGGGGGCGATGGCGGGCAAAAAGTTAGGAAACACTGCCCTAGACCATGAAACCAAGTTCCTCTTGCCAAAGAAGTTTCATCTTGAAATGATAAGTCACCAAGTCGATTTATAAAATCAAGGAAAAACTTCTGTGACAGTGGTCATTGTTAACTAGGCAGGTGACTTTAAACGGGCATCTAAACAAGCCACAGAGCAGGGGGCTTCTCAACTCGCAGAGGTTCCGCTTAATGATTAATAGAACCTATTAAGTTCTTAAAAGCATTGCTTCAAATTCCCTTCATGCTATGTTTGTAAATCGTGTCTGAACCATTAAACGAATTTTAAGTTTGAATCTGGGTCCAACATACTTATCATTATGTCTTTGTATGTATACGTAGGGACGTTTAAGGTATATGCATCAAAAACGCAATCACTCCATCGCTTCAGTAGCCTTAGCGTGAACCAGAAGTAACTGTGTATCAACTTACGGTAACTTGGGCATCGCCCTGTACATTCCGAAATCCGGAATTCGTCTGGTTCTGAGCATTCCCGATGGTGAATTACCGCTGTACATCAGGAAAGGTAAGGGGTTTTCACTGAAGGAAATTTTATCAAAATGCTTCAAGTTCAGCAAGAAAAGTGTCGTAATTTCACCAAAAAGTTAAGCTACCTGCTTCTCACTGAAGAGAACAAATTCTGAAGGCTTTGAAAGAGGGAAACGTAGTTTTCAAATCGTCTGTTATTCCGTTGTCAGTGAGTTATTCTAAATTCGGGATGATCGACAGTCTTTAACTCGCTACTAAATCTTTCTCAAACACAGCTAGTGATATACAGTAAGACCTCCGTATCTGCGGTTTCTACTTCACTCGCTTACGCATTTTAATATTACGCAATTCCCTGCTTGCGTGAGAAGTGAGAGCGGTTCTTGGCGTTTGTGCATGCGCGAATCGAAGTAATGATTAAAAGTAATCCTATTTATTTAGTTATTATGGGTTTGCACAGCTTTTTAATGACTGCTCTCCTCTATGGTCAGGTAAGCGTAGCGGACGGGATAGGGCAATTCCGTATTGCTAAACGGTGACAGTTTTTAACGGGCGTGTGAAAATGCGTAATGTGTGTATGTGTGTGTCGAAGTTGTGAGCAGTTTGCGGTACACTGCATTTAAGAATAAGGTCGTTTGAATTTGTACTTTTTATCACTTATAAACCATTGGACAGAGCTGTCGTTTAAAAGCTCCACTGCATTAGCAAGCCAAACTGACTGACAAAAGTTCTTCGAAAATAGGCACCAACGTTTAGTGCCAACAAAAACAGACTTATTTTTGCAACAAACTCACGTGTATTCATCTCAGAGTCACGCTATCTACGCGTTCATAAAACGTTCGCTGCTATCTGCGGTTTTCAGTTATCCGCGGTCACCCCTGGAATGTATCCCCCGCGGATACGGAGGTCTTGCTGTATATACTTTACGCGTTACACCACCTTCACGCAGTACTGGAAGTTGTTTCGAAAACCTTTATCACAGCCACCGCAACTGGTGCAAGACGTCTCCATTTTTTGAAACTCAGGAAGCTTCTAACAGTAGCAAGGGTAAAGATGTTTAACGTCGTTAAGCGAACCTGCATATTTAGTAGATACGGCTGAGCTGGCATCCGCAGTCAAAAATGCTTTAGATGACATCTGGGGACCACAGCATTGGCCAGAATAACACTGCATGTTTTCAGGACATAATCCGTTGACGCAAGGGCCGTAATGTAGTGTTCCCAAAGGGCAAACTATCAATAAACAAGCCAAAGTACAGTCAAATTATTGAGGTTAAGTTACCTCCTATTTCGGGGTATCCTGTCAAAGGGCAGCAGTTGTATCCATCAATACAAATCAGCGAGGAGCGTGAGCACTGGAAATCTGCAGTACAGGATTCAGCTGGTAGACTTCCATCAGGACATATATCTTCGGAAGTGAAATGATTCAACACATTGTAAAATATCCGAATGCTAATATACCCGTAACTGGAGGTGTGCCGTCTTCCTGGCAACATAAATTATCAGCTGTGCAGTAGTAACCTACTGCACATAGGCCTCCCAAACATGGTCCTGCTGAAATGCTTCCATCAGAGCATCTTCCTGAACAAGCATACGTCTGATCTGATACAAAAACCTGGCTGGCAAAGTTATGTTAACCTGCAGAACCACTAGCTTGTGGGCAGCACAAGTTTCCTGTTGTACATATGTACCCAATTCCGCAGAGGCCAGCTGTACACGGACCAATAGGAACGCTGCCATCCAGACAATAAGCTGCAAAATGATTGCAAGATGTAACGTATACAAACGGTTTGTCAGGCAAGAGAAATTGAGTTAACCCAAAATCCATCACATCGCCCTGTAGGTTCGAGTGAATGAAAAAGACCTTAGCAATTTCTCTCTGTTCTGCACCAAAAGCAACAAAAGGTAAGTGTGAAAGATTATGACTTGAGCAATCACTGTTTATTACTTTTTTTTGAAAGCTCCTGATTTGACTGTTTTTGTTGAGTAAATCTGTAATCATGAAGCAACAGAGCACCAGCCAATACCGTTGCAGTTTATTGAAGATGAGATTTTTTTGTAATGGGTCTGAATGATCGTATACTTTCTTTAACATGAATTGTGCTCTGACATGTTCCGCTGATGACGAAGCTAGAAAGCTCCAAAAGCTTCAGTGACAAAAAATAAAACTTTCTCATCTTAGAACAACAGGCAACCGTGTTAAACAAAGCGGTGCAGTTTATTGGTAAAAAGTGGCAATCCTGATCGTGAGTATGACGTGTTAAAGCAAAGCTTTTGGTTCGTTTTGGTTCCACCTTCAGCGGTTTAAAGGTGGAAATGTCAAATCGTTCCAAGCCAGTAATGAAATAAAGCTATCTGCCATAAAGAACCCTTCAACAGCGCTACTGGAGGGAACGTGACTTTCCATAGTAGGATGAGTTGCTAAAAATGCGTATAAAGCGCCGTGACTATTATTTACTAATGATTCTTCAAGAAACGTTTATGGCTACTCCCTCCCCATGAACGCTAAAATTGGCTTTGTCATGGAAGGAAAAGGACTTGATAACCATGCTTCTGTAGCATGCATCTCTAATTCCAGAATATCAGTTCCGAGTTAGAACCCTTCAAAAACTCTCTTTTAGAATTTGATACATAAAGCATTACAAATGAAAGTACCAAACTGTTATTACCGACGAATCTCCTAATTGAAAGCCATGTCAACGGATGGAAGGCAATGTGCACATAATTCTTAGTGATTATGTGTGACTTGTTAAAGAATGTGTCGCTTATTAATAACACCTAGCAGCTCATAAACGGAGCAACAAACGGAATTGTGACCGGCCAGCCAATTGTTAATAGAAATAAAGAGTTTAAATGTGAGGAAGAGAATAAGCACTGGAAAACAAACGAGTACTCCACTGCTTTGTCAGAAGAGCGTCATAACTTTAATCGTAGCCGCACTTCCAAACAGAAGAAAGATGGAAAAGTTCGCTTCTGGAAAGGATAAATGTTCTTATCTATTGTGCTGATCAAACCGCGAGAATAGACTGAGGTTTCTGAGATTTACCTGCTATGCTCACGCAAATTGAAGATAATATTTTCATGAATTACATGACCAAAAGACTCGTTAGGCATGCTTTAAGTGTTACATGTAGGTATTAAATTCTCTGTTTGTACGGTGGTAGTAGAGTATGCAAGCCCCGTTATGAAGTGAGGACTAATAAAAAAGCGTAAAAAGTGCCCACAGAGCACTTCGGGACACACATAGTCCCAGATAGTGAGACATAGGATATCCCCCTTTTCTACTCTCATTTAAGGTTTTGAATTATATAGTTCCGTTTCATCAGTTACTTTCTTTAAACTCACCATCTTAAGGCATAAGTTAAAGTAAATAGTTTGCGTTGAAAATGAAACTCCTTCTAACGGGCGTGTGGAAAATCATAATTTTCAAGACGGATGTGCGACCCGTTCAGTTTTTATTATTGGCGGAGCTTTCGGGAAACTCCGGTTCCCGTCATCAGCGCCTCAATAATGGCAGAGCGTATGCTAGCACGTCATCGGTGACGATGAGAGTAATCGAGTAAGAAAGATGAAAGTACAACAGCACTGATGACGTGCTAGCATACGCTCTGCCATTATTGAGGCGCTGATGACGGGAACCGGAGTTTCCCGAAAGCTCCGCCAATAATAAAAACTGAACGGGTCGCACATCCGTCTTGAAAATTATGAGTAAACAGTTTGCGCACAATGACTTGTGTGGGCAGACGGCGGCGCCCGGTAAGTGCTCGCCCGTTCTGTTCTGAGTTTTTATCAACGGTAGCTTCTAATCCCTACAATTTAAGTAGTAAAAAATTTGTACAGTGTTATCCAAAATGTCCTGCCTCCGCTACGCCGTTACAGATTTCTGACATGCATCAACGTGATCCTGTTGGGTAAAGCCTCTTGGCTCGAATTTTCATGACATTGGGTTCAGTCGTCGAGGAACGAGAGCGTCTTATTTTACCTAAACTTTGGAAAAATGACAGTAATGCGTTTCAAGCAAAGAACTATTCTTGAAGTTCCTTCTACGAAGGAATTGGAAGAAAGGAAATCCACCAGGCAGCAGAATGTTTGTAAGGAGGAAGCCTTATGTTACAGACAAACAAAACCTTGAATCGCAGAGATTCGATAGGGAAGAATCAACAATGATGAAAAACTGGTCTCCTCGACCAGCTGCGACTGTCGAGAAGACTGTTTTAGAGAACAGAACCGTTTCAACTGCACAAATCATACGACATGCGAAGCTCTCATGTGGTAGAGCTGAAAGGATTCTGAGCAATAGACTGTATGTAGAATTGTGCCTGAGGAGGATTAGAGAAGCCCTATACATTAGGCACAGTTCTACGTATAACGGTGATCAGGGTGCTGAAGTAAGCGACCTCTGGTCCAAGATCAGTACTCGTTCCGGCTACTGACAGAGACCCAAAAGAGCAATCTCCATTTAAATCATACTGTAAAACCAGCCTGACGCACTTTAAAACCAAACTGACCGACTGTGCATTTATTGTCACTTCCGTCATTCCCTTTCCCTATACGCTGAAGACGGGAGAAAGTCTCACCTGAAAGCTCCGATGACCAAATTTGTTGAGGGACACCTCCGTAACAATAAAATCATATACTCTACATGAAGTTCCCTTGTCCCGTACGAAAATGCTATGTTTTCAAAACAGGCCTAAGTGTAAACCTGCGCCTCACGAAGGTGGACAAAAGCCCTTCGAAGTCATGTCGGCCAGATCAAGCTGTCCTGTCCAGAATACTTTTATGGTTGAAATGCATCCCTTATTTAGCAACCATAAACGGTAAACAGGCATAAGGCAATCGCTTGTTACATTTTTGCTAATTCAAAAATCTGACCATTGGAGATTATGAGCGCTCTAAATTTTTACTTGCAGGATTTCGATATTCAGGATGATGACAGCTACCGCCAGCGCTCAAGTGGTTTTGCACTTGTTGCCATAAACGGTTGCTGATTTCTTTTGCTAAACCATCCCATGCATTTCAGATCTGGCACCTAGCGACTATTATTTATTTGGAAATCTCAGGCACAAAGTTCGAAGAAGAAAACGAGCTGCAGTCGGCTGTTGAGAGCTATTTTTACTTGCATGACAAGAATTTCTTTTGAATCTCTTAAAGAAACTGAAATTTCCCTATGAGAAACGCGTTAAGGACAAAAGATACAAAATTTTATCATAATAAAATATTACCGCTTTAAATCGTCTGGAAGCAATTAAGGCTGGAAACTTCCAGATATCCCTGAATCATGGGCAGGTTGCTATTTTTTTATGGTGACAATGCACAAAAGTACAGGAGCGAAGAATTAAAGTTTTATAAATTGACATAAGATGTACCTACTTGGTTGGGTCGAACCAGTGCAGCATATATTCGCACCTGCTAGGCAGGTAAATCCTGTTCCACACAAGCCATTAATGCATGCACCCGCTGGCTGTTTCCCATCTGGACATAACCCTGAATCAAGACATTAGTTAAGACTAAGCATACTCGTTCCACTATCAACATCAAAGTTTGTTGTTTGAGCGACATTAAGGTATTTCAGAAAACTTAATTTAGGAAGACGGAGTGTCTTGTAACGGGCTTCAGTACTTTTATAATTGGTCCTCAGTTTTCGGCTTTGGCCCGTTACAGGCCAAAGCCGTGAACTGAAGATCAATTATGAAAACTTTATTAATATTTTTTCATACTTCATATGGAATTAGTTTAGAGCAGTGCACCATACACATTTCTAAGAACGAAAATTTAATTTGTCCATTTATCAAGCGTGCAGAAGGATAAATTTTCTGAAAAGCTTTGTGGAAACAGCTGGAAATTTTACCCGGAATGATAGATACAGGACAGCAGTAGTTTTCTGGTGTGCAAGTGAATCCAGGCCCACATTGTCCTTTTATGCAATTTCCTTGAGGTTGGAGTCCATTTAAACATAATTCTTGAAGTAATGTGCTCAGTCAGTTTGATCGGTCCAGCTGTTATTAATATAGTAGTTACTTGGTGGTTGAATGAAGCCTATGGGACAACACATATTATTGACGCAATAAAATCCCAGTCGGCACTGCCCACTGATGCAGGGTTTTGTAGCTGTTGAACCATCTGGGCAGGTTCCTACGGATAAGAGGTGTTGGTTAACACTTTCGCATCAATATTCATGACTTACTGGGACCTGCTGGGCAGCACAGGTTTTGTGATGTGCAAATCATCCCTCTTGGACAACGACCATCTGTGCAATATCCTGACGCCTGACCGCCATACGGACAAAGAGCTATAGACACATATGACAAATGTACTGCATTTTGCCATTAGTAGCTGCTATCTTACGCCAGAGTCCACCACCTGCTTGTGGGCAGCAGATCCTATTCGCCATGCAAGCATAACCGAAGCTACACCTACCATTTATGCAAGGTCCCGCTGAATGACTGCCGTCAGGACACACTAAACGTACCCAGATATTGAATTCGTATGTTTGAACCACTGCTTCACATAATGTGCTTACCTTGCGTGTCTCGGCAACACACTCCTTCTTGACAAAAGTAACCATAGGGGCACTGTCCATTCAAACAGTAGCTGACAGCTTTGGTACCATCTGGGCACTCACCTCAAAACCATGCAAAGTACAAAATGAAACAACTTCAGCATTATACATGTTGACGTATGAAAGCTATATATGGGGGCTGCAGTGGCCTATCAGTCAAGGGAGGGGAGTCTGTACCGTACCACAAGCCCGGGGGTTCGCTGGATTCGAATCCCAGCTGCATCCCCACTAGCGTCACACTGTGCGGCGAGCTGGCTAGTGGAATAACTCGGTCGCATCATGCTGGCTCCTTCGCTGACCCCACAATATGGGATAAAGGCAAGGAAAAAATATACACATGGTCACATACATAGTCATACATGGTTACTGATATTGAAAATGCTCTGAGTACTCAACCTTTGATGACTTTTCAGTGAATTATTGTGCTTGTAAGAAAATTGAACTAAGAGAATAATGGCTGAAACTAAAAGACTTCTCATCTGTAATAAGGCATAGCGCACACGTCTACTGATAGGAAAAGCTATAGAACAACGGTTACAATGCATTATGCCTTAAAAGCAACGACTATAATGTACAACATAGCGAGAGTGTTATAATAGGTGTTCAGATGAGCTTTAAACCATAAAGCATTTGCTACAGCAAAGCAACGAACGCTAGAATATTACTTCAAGCCCCAGAGGATTACCACAGCCACAGAGGATGCATTAAGTGAATCACGAAGACGTCCGAATACTACAACCTATATTTGGGGTGCCCACAGACTATCTAAGCTCCAGGACCATAAAGGAAAGGCTAGAGATTATAAAAGTTTTAGTATGTCCTCTAGTTAAGACGTCGCGCCCCTCCCAGCTTCTAATTGTTAACTAAACATTCTTATTCAGTAACAACCTTTCATTGTTTATTCACTGCTCATATCTTCATCTTTCTTGTTCTTCACGAATGGAAATTTTTTGAGCTCTCTGTGCTGAAACTTCCTCTTTCACGTGCTTCAGCAGTTTCATGTAACGCGAATTCGTTTAGTGCGTGACTTTCTAGGAACGCATCTACCATGTTTTATGGGAACTGACTGTGTTTATGAAACTGCACGGGATTGAAAAGAGCAGATTTACCTGACGGCGGAAAGATAGCCGACTTTGGACAACATATGTTCAAATCCTTAATACAGGTAAAATCAGCCCCACATCGACCAGCAGAGCAATATCCAACAGGTTCAGAACCATCTGGACACACGTCAACTACGGCAGATTCGTCAGCAGTGATGGCAAAGACTTAACAATTCTATCTGATTACTTGTCTGAACAGTGCCTGAGGTAATTCGGCAGCAGAAACCCAAACTCGTAGGGCAGTAATAGCCATTAGGGCATTGATTATCCATTGAACAACTTATGGATGTAGCTGGTGAATTGTCTGGGCAGGTACCTGAACAGAATGCTGGTTAAATTCAGTTGTAAGAATTGTTATATGGTCATTGCTCAAAAGGATAAGGAAGGTAGAAAGGGTAAATGAACAGCTGCTGTGTTAGTATGTGCTAACGAAATCGATGCTCATGTATCTTTAGTAACTATTTCCCAGGCATTTACGAAATAAAAGTTTTTTTGCCTTGTGATACGTACTAAGTTTAACAAGTCTTCATCTTTACAAGACAGATAGGCTCACAAACTGGGATGGTAATAAATGCTTACTCTTATGGGCAACGGCTTGTACTTGTCTTTTCAGTCTACTCGTAATTGCCTTGTTCAAAAAGTAGCTACCTTCAGTCATAATGATAGTCTAGACGTAATGGGTCTCTCAGGAAAGTGTAAGAGAAATGTACTTAGAAAGTTAACTATTATCGTAGGCTATAACAGTTGCCGTACCTATAACTGATAATAAATCTATGAGTCCCACTTTAAATCGTCATTTGCTGGATAAAATTTTAGCCCATAAAGGAATCCATCCCCTGTTCTGCACGCTTTCTTTCATCACACTGTAAATTTTTGCTTACAGTTTCCAAAGCGTCGTCATGTCAAGAGCATGCAGGTGCCTGGTTAAGATGTCTAACGGTTAGATTTCTTGTAGTTAGTAAGCTTAAGCTTTTTCTTACTCACGGGCACTAAGTGTTGCTGTAGTTGATGGTAGGATGGGCAGAACACAACAAACTTTTAAAGGAAGCGCACAGTAGCATTTCATAGGGCATTGCGAATTGCGTGTGCATTTCGGAGGAAGCATCAGTGAATGTCTGCCATCTGGGCATAATATTTCTTGAAATATATGAAGTTGCAGCAAGTAAATTAACTGGTTGGAGTTTACGACGGTGTTCACAAGCATCAGAAAGAGAGATGAGTACTCACGAGGTGAAGGACCTGTACTAGCTGGAAGAGGACAGCAAGCCCTAGTCGAAATGGGACAATAATATGCACTCGGGCACTGGTTGCTAGTCATACACCAACTTCCTTTTAATGGCCAAGAGCCATGAGGACACATGCCTGAAAAGTAAGCAGCACTTGCCATACGATTTAGTAACAAATTACCTGGTAAGCTTGGCAACTGTTCCATGGGACAGCAAATACCTAATGAAATTATGCAAATTGAGCCAGACGGACACTGGTAAGCAGAATTGCACAAAGTGATCACTGAAGTGAGAGCTGCAGGGCAAGCTATAATTACGCCCTAATTACGCGTGGTAAAAGGTTACTAAGCATTACCAGAACTCAATGCGTAGGTGAATGATCGTGGATTATTCAAAGAAAATCTTCTTTTGCAGCAAATTCCTGAAAGGCATCATTCTTCTGCCCCACTTTCCATTAATTGAATTTTGATATGTATACAGGTATGGAACACAAACAAGATAAGAAATTTAGTTCGATTTAAAGATACAATGAAGGTGACCCATAACGCGTAAGTACCTTTATCCTTACTGCACTGCTGACCAGTACTACATTCTTCATCTGTCTGACACGTATTCATCGCTAGGCTGCCATCTTCACAGACTAATTCTTAACGCATTATGATAACGGTGAACGGATAGGTCAAACATAAAGAAGTACTTGGTGCAGGACAGCAGACCCCGCTAATGCATTTGAGTCCACTTGGGCAATGATCACCGAAGCATGGTCCTCGCGCAGTGCTACTGTCAGGACAAAGCACTACAACAGTTGCGTATTTATTAGATCTGGTGCGGAGAAGTACTGACTTGGATATGCATGGCTGCTATACGGTTGGTTAATTGTATTGAATGGGTTGTTATATTGCCGGAAATTTTTACGACCACCTTCAGGTATAGGCTGTTGACTGGAAGGTGTACTACTGACGCAGATTTGATTCATTGAATCAAAAAGCAAATCTTCAGGGCACTGCATTCGAACCCATTGTCCAGTGTTAGGGCTTCATCACAATAATGGGTAATCTGCCAAATGAAACTGAACATCTTACTTCTTTGCCGTCGGTGAGCATTGCAAGTAATACTGTGGGTATTTCGAGTCTGGTTCCAGCTTCGTAAAAGATTCTAGACAGCATGGCGCTCCAGGTGCTGCGGGTCCGCTGGCTGAATACGTCTGCTCGGTATTCCACTGTAATACAAATATTGTACATACCTTTGCAGCTTGTGGATTCCCTCTGTTCGCTTGAGTATGGTAGGACATATGACGATCCAATCTTTTTATTACTATAGCTTGCCACTGTATCATAGTCGACACCAAAGTCATCTTGCGGACTGTCTAAGCGTCTTGCATTATTCATTAACCTTAGACAGTCTTTCGTTTGATAATCTTCGCAATAATATATTTTCCACTTTCCCTTTGCTTGTGTACCATTTCCAGTTGTACTGCTAAGGAAACGATTAAATCAGCCGAGCAAAGTTCATGTACTCTGCACCTGTCTGCACTTTTCAGAAATGATCAGTATGACCTTCCAAAACAGGAAGATACACTAGGACTGGCGGTAAATCAACATTTAATATTTTCACTTATGATCTTCCACGGCTTTGACCGTTCTTTTGTTATGCAGTGATAATCTGCAATTACACTAAGTAACTGCTCGACCAGCGGGTGGAAGAGCGATTTATTAGGCAAAGTACAGTACTAATTTGTGAGCAGACCTTTCGGAACGCTTCATAACAAAAGAACGGGATAAGCCGTGAAAGATCGTCAATGAAAACCACCCATCCCATTACGAAGCATCCATCCTTCAAGAACATTTAATATTATCAGAAAAGTATATCGATAAGTTTAGATCTAATATTTCAGTTGCCCTTACATCAAAAAATTGTGTTCTAGTGCATTTTCCGATATTACTTCTTTTTAATTATGTTCACCAGTTACCAACCGTGCTTTTGCCTAACTTTTGTCTCATTAGATTTAGTTTATGATGTTACTCATAAACTCCCTTGCGTTTGCTTCACTTTCATGTAAATGTGTTTCTGCAGAAGCCTTACCTAACTTGTGGCTCACATTTGAAGTAATGCTTGCTTTCATTGGCAATTGTTTTCACTTTGTCCACGTCTGGCTGACATGGTAATCCGTGCAAATCTTCAGAAGCAGAAGCTGAAAGCATGACATCAAAAGTGCAAGAAACCTTATCCACGGCAAACCATATCCACTATGTTAATATACTACAGTTAAGCAGGCCACATGAACAGAAGTGTTTATCAATTTGGTGCCCTGACAATTCCCAACTTGCTGCGCCATTCACTACCAATTTCGTATTAGTACCAACAACTTTAGAGTGACAAATGAGCTGTTCGACCTGGCCATACCTCTTCTGGCGCACACTTTTCTTAATTCATTTTGAAAGCGCAAAGCGTTTTCCCAGCATAGATCGTATACGAAAACCGTGAAAGTGTCATGACCGCTCTTGTCCCGTATTCAAAGTGAAGCTGAACCTCAGTCTTAGACTGTCCATTGAACACGGGTGCCGCGGTTGAAAATAAGACTACACTCCAATGCCGCTTGAAAGAGCTTGACCACCTGTTGGACCTGTTCCGTGGGTAGAGTTACGTAATCACGCAGTCACGTAGAGAATGCCCTACACAACGATTGACTGGGTAGTTCGATGGCGAAGAGCACACTTAAGTAGAACATGAAACCAATTGCATTTCAGAGGAATACAGAACCCCTATAGCGGTCTTGTCACTTATGTGCCCCACCGTCCGGGAAATGCGGGTTACTCTCTGCTAAGCATGCTGCCATCCTACTCTGCCTTTAGTGGCGAGCATGCCAGCTATGCTGTTCTGCCCTTACCTAAGCCTAAGATAAAATATAAGCCTTACGTTTAAGCTTAGCCTTAGGGGAGCGCAGAACAGGATGGCCTAAAAAGTTACAATATGACCGTTGGGCCCATAACTGACAAATGACCCCGCTAATGCTAAACAGCTCTGGTACACAGTTCAGCGTAGGTGATCTGTTTTTATCCCAGTAAATCGCCTGATCTTCCACTGCTTAGGTGTCTGCTTTTATTATTTGAGTCTCAATGACCAGCACAAGTGACTTCTCTGGCCATTTTGAGCATAATGAAACTTCACCAACCTTTGCAAGAACCTCAACGTTATTCCATTTGCCCCACGTTGCTGAAAATTGGATTTCTTTGCATGGGGTGATGTTTCATGCTGTTACTAACACAGCAAAGCACTTGTTCACTACAAAATTGTAATCCAAACGAATAATGATGGGGCTTTCAGAACTAGCTTGTTGTATCTTCAACGTCAATACACAGGAATGATAGAACGTGCGATGAACCTTCGCGGTATGGAATTTCTATAGGAAGAGCTCCATCACATCGTAAAACCTTGCTGGTGAATGATTTCCTAGTTAAATAGAATGACACAACCATCAACAACTGGGTAGGAAGGCTAGGACAAGGGGACAAGAGCCGGCTGTAAAGGAGAACGAAACTCCAAGCTTGTCTCATCCTACTATCCCCAAATTTAGGAGGCGATCCGCAGAATGGCTAAGGAAATAGATCTCCTGGCAGTATTCAAAAGCTCCTCAGACTTATCGTAACTCGTGCGGTCATACACACGTAGCGGTCCACAAGTTAGGAGCACTCTGTAGCATCGCATGCGGCAGCGGGGCTACGCATTCTGGTGAAAAGCAGACTGGCACTGATTCCGGCAACATCAGCCATTCTTAAAAGAACATCGAAATACTGGAGAGAGGCTGTAGGGAATAGGGTTTGGCCACAAATTAAGGACCCAGATAAGATTTTGGAAGAATCGATAAAGACATCAGCGGTTGTTGAACATGCAGCGAAATGCCTCTATCCTGATGAGGATCTCAAGATTTCAAGACTGTCTATAAGCCGGCTTCAAGCTTAGTAAGCTTAAGTACGCTCTTTACGTTCGCCATAACAGAAACATTAACAGATACGATCGAAAAGAAGTGAGTGACATGTGGTCAACAGGAGCATTTTTGATTTGCTAATGCAGCATTACTAACCCATTCAATTAAACAAGCGACGTTGCGAAGACCTGAGGACGAACGCGAAAGTGGCAGCAGCTGAAATCAGAAATGGACCATACAAGAGTTTAACTAATTGCTCTTACCAAATCACCAATAGGTCGCAAAAAAGTTCGTTATTATTCATCTGGACTAAATTTTAGGTGTGAGTGTTTTGCTGCATTAGTAACGGCAGCCTCTCCATATCAAAAGAATTTCGCCTTCCTTCAGAAGAGGATACTATTTCTCGTTTGAAGGCAGTTTCTTCGGACAAAAAGGTTGGTAACCAATGGCCGCTTTGTGATTCATATTCGCAGAGATGTTCATGGAGCAATTTAAACAGGACGTGTTCATAACAAAAATACCTCATTAACACTGGAACGTTTTAAAGCATGTTCTAAAAGTATCTACGACATCATGGAAACTAATGAACAGAAACTTCTTCATTATTTTATCTCTTCTTTGGTACCATTTGGTGAAAGTCAAAGAGGAAGCAAACAAGTCAGTAATGCTTTTGCTTTATCTTTTCGCAGAGTGCGCACGGTGCACCGTGACTTTTGAAAACCATACGCAAAGGGTGCAATATTCAATAAAGGGAATATGAATGTCGCTGACGTTCAAAATGATAGACGTGCTGCCAACACTCAGACATTAGATTAACCTCAGCTCGTCGTGCTAATTCACAGTCCTGACAAATTCGAAATTCTAGTTTGATGACACTGTATAAATTCTTCGCATTTTTTGGAAGTTATGAGAAAATGTTCTCGTCGCTAAGCTTGTGCTTCAAAGAACGTCTACCTCTGCGCAAGGTAGTGTCATTTTCCTTTGGACTTAATTCAGCCGAACATCTGCTCCAGGCCTACAAGATACTTTTAGTCATTTTCACCCATCCAGTTGCTGTTTCGTTGCGGTTTTGTCATGAACTCCGGGAAGGAACATTTCTGACCTGTAATCTCTTTTCTTTTTAAACGAGGAAAGACAGCAGCGGAAGCGAAGAGAATTTTTTGTGATGCTTATGGTGATGAGACTTTGTCGGAAGGCACATGTCAAAGGTGGCACAGGTGCTTCCGGCATGGGAACTTCGAGCAGCGACCGACAGAGCTCAGGGCTCCCCTCAAGAATTGAACATGGTGCTTTTCAGATATTGCTGGACCATAACTCAGCTTATGACGACGCAGCAGCTTGCGGAGGCAGTTGACGTGCATCATATCACCGTAGGTCTGCATCGCCATGGAATGGGAATGATATAGAAATATGGTAAGTGGGTGCCACATTCGTTATCAGAATCTGCCAAAGAAGAGAACGGCGCAGAGAATTGGTGAAGAATTACAGAAAGAGAAGTTTTCTTTGGCGGATTGTTACGGGGGAGGAAAGCGAATCCTGTATGAGCACGCCAAAAGAAAAAACATTGGATGAACCCACGTGAAGCCAGCACGTCTACACCAAACCCCAACTTCCATGGGAAAAAGATACTGGTCTACGTACGGTGGGACTACGATGGTATACTTTACCGTGAACTGCTGCAACCAGGCTAGGCAGTCACTGCGGACGTCAACTGCTCTCAGCTTAGAAAATTATCAGAAGCCTTTGTGAGAAAGGCGGCAGAAATATTCGCGTAACCAGCGTGATGTCCTTCTGGTGCATCATAACGCGTGAACAGCCAGGCTGGAAAGAGTTGCCTCATGCAACATGCCGTCCTGAGCATGCCCCATCAGATTACCACCTGTTCCGGTCCGGTCTGCCAGGGCAGTACTTCAAAGAATTTGAGGATTTGAAAAAATGGTTGGTTCGTTTCTTTAGATCATAGCCCCGGGCCTTCTATCGCGATGGAATTCACTATCTGCCAGAACGTTGGCAGGAGGTTGTCGAATGTAATGAAAACTATATTTGATAAGCGATGTATTTATAATTTGGCTTTATGAGTACTTTAACTGGATGAAAAAACAGTGAGAACATTTTCTCACACCTAACAAATGAGGACTTGGAACTGAAGATGGAACTTCTGTGGTAACAGGAATTAAATTTCATGATGTTACTTACGGCTTTTTTTCCTGTTTTCTGTAGTTGGTGCGAAGAAGAGTAAAAACTTTTAATCGGCACGAACAATGTATCGGAGCTTTCGGGACAAGGTCAGTCACGAAAGCTCCGATACATTGTTCGTGCCGATTAAAAGTTTTTACTCTTCTTCGCACCAACTACAGAAAACAGGAAAAAAGCCGTAGGTAACATCATGAGGATTTGGAACTGTCAGAACTTATACCTAATCACGTGCATTGGGAATCATCTGTCTTTATTCTTGTTACTCATACAATGCGATACAACGGCTTTCGGTCGCTCCAGACATCAAGAGCAAGAGCAGCCTGAAAGTGCTGCAGTTTAAGAACTGAACCCATATCCAGAGATAGCTAGCTAGATTTTTCAGCTGACCGTCCTTTGGCAGGCATCATAGAAAAACAGACTGAAAGAGGGCTTCATCGATATAATAAACGATTTACATTTGGCGAAGCGCTAACTAATCATAAGGACAATTACTGTACTTGATGAGAAGAAGAAGACGTGAATGAGATTGCTTCGCAAATTTTGATCGTAATGGCATCTGAGATTTTGAAAATGTGGCATTTGTAACGGCAGAGCTAAAGACCATAGATTAACCTTAAAGGCGAAGCCTTTTAATTGACTGCGAAGTTGTAAGGCTTTCAGGGCACACCATTTGATCTTTACCATGTTCATGGATATCTACTAACACGCTGAAGACAAAATAAGACAGTGGCAATCCGGAGTTTCATCGTAACGGTCCTACATCGTTTCATTTTAGTCGAAGGGACTCATTGCTGTTTTACTGTATAATCGTAGGAAGAACCTTCAGAATGCCGTTTACTGACTAAACAAGCGATTTAAAGTGCAAGCAGCAAATTTATGCCCATCCTCAAATGATTTCATCCGGCTGAATCATTAATGGGCATGCATCAAGCTTCCTGAAGTGGTCATAAACTCAGAAACGATCATAAAGGCGATCATAATATTATTATAAGTATGCCAAAAAGTTTAACAACGCATATCAACTTCTTTATGACTGATAAATAGTGTCTAATAGATCTACTTCTTCCGTTGGTAGCCCCTCTTCTTTGTAGTGATTCCCGTATTGATTTGTCTGCGCGGTGACGGCGTAGCAACTTTTCGAAGGATTCACGCTCTGTGTGTGTGAACTATATACGAGCTTGCATGAGTCATTTCTACGTGACGTTTGAATTAACTTTGATTAATTATGTACTTGTAGCTCACAGCCGATCACACGTGTTGAAAAGAATGAAGACAGTTAACAGCGCTAATGCCTAATGCTTAAATTCATTTCTTCTTACGGAGGCAGTTCGCTTCTTTGGAGTGCTGGAATCTTTATCAGCACTGCCACAAAGCATGAAGCGCTGTTGGTCCTGAAAGGTACGCTACTACAATGGAAAACAATCAGAAGAAACAGGCTGTCTCTGTCTGAATAAATTAAAACTCATGCAGTCATTATGAAACTTTACGCTTCTGCTGCTTAATGTTAAAAAATGAATTACATGATTTTTGGAAAACAGAGCCTTCGTAATAGAATTTTTAAGAAACAGCCACAAATTAACAGAATATTTATAGCCAAGAGAAGAAGTTTTGTCCAAAAGTAAAGAATAAAATGAATTAACTTTTATTGGGAACTGAATTAATTACTTCGTTAACGACATAATTTCATCTTTCAAACTTAGTACCATGATATCTTGCCCTTCAAAGATTGAGTTTCCACCCATTCGCTGCATATTTATGTTAAATTCCAGACATCATCTTCTATCAGCAAAACTCAACACTTTCCGAGATGCGACATTGCTTTACCGTTACTAGAAGTCATGCGTTAGACGCTGCTGTCAAATATCTCTTATCTATTTACTTTGAAGGCTGATTTTTCAGCCTTTCGAACTGTATTACTGCCCCAAGACAACAAGAGGCTTCTACAGCCTTTATTCGTGCTTTTACAGCGCTGGCTACGCATAAAGCAGGAGAATGCTTTATCTTTTCCATCATCGCGCGAACATGTCTTATTATCTAGAATTTTTCAATAGCATTTATAAAGGCAAAAGTTCTATAATTGAGTACCGCATTCCTCTCTAAATGCTGTTATGTTTGTTATTAAACAGTTCAAGGCAATGTTTGACCATATTATTTATAGCTTTATGAGCATGCTTTCATTGAAAACTTATCTTCATAGTTTTGTTAATACCTTATGGGTGATGTCGCTTTGTTTAAATGGTTTTATAATTCATTCAGTGAAACGTTCTAAGATGGAGTTTTTCTGTAGAATCATCATCTAGTATAGGTAAAAGCAGGTTGTGATACTTGACTTAAAAGAACTTTGGAAAAGGCAATGGCTAGCTTTGGTAACCTATATTTCCACCCTGACTTTTACCAAAGAAATTTTTACTGCTGTTTTCAGAATTCCGCTCACTGCTTATCTATTTTTCCTCCGAGTAGCTCAGTCAGCGTAATGAAGACAAGTTTGTTTAATATTACCGTTTCAGAACACAAAATGTTCATTGCGTTTTGGCCCGACAGGGGCGTATGACATGATAAAAAGAACCTCACTTAACTGAACTAGTCTTGTACTTATTTGCTCATCTGCTCCCTGGTAGAGCATTTTGCAGTTTAATTACAAATTCTGTCACGACGGGAAAAGGCTTGACTGATGATCAGTATGAAAATGTCCAATCCCATTAAAAGACACCGATATTCAGCAATGATAAAAAGACTGATAATTATTAGTAGCATAAATCTGTTTTACCAAAGCGGCGATCGTCTTTTCCAAAGAAGTTCTTTTAAGTCAAGCAGCACACTAACATGCTTTCACCAATACTACATGAAACCTGCTGCACAGGCCATTCCACTGAATCACTTAGAAAAACGTCTAAACGAAAGGCTTCACTCGTAAAATAAACTATGGAGCTTCGTTCGGCCATTACAAAACATCCCATTTTCAGTCTCATCATATGAAACACTTGAACTCGCGCGATTTTCTTTCGCGTACTGAGAAGGAGTGATGTGCAAAAATGTATGAATGTCCGACTGGTTGGAAAGGCAAAGTAACTGCAAGCGCAAAAGTTCTTCTGAATAAATAAACTAAGCAGAGCCTTCAAAGCGTTTTGCTTCCATTCACAGCCTAAGAAGTTGACTAGAGGGAACAGATTTTAACTTGTTATGTCCAGTCAGTCAAGCATGTTATATGTGCGCGCATTAAACACTTTCTGGTACTTAAAACGGTAACTAAGATGATAAAGAATCACCTTAAGAGAAATCTTGGCATCATGACGATGTTGCATGAGTAGTACTGGTATGATTATCAGTATTCACACCGTAATAAAACGGAAAACTTTAAACATTCCTGTTTCATAAACACGGGTCCCTTCACCCCATAACATATGGCAGAATCTATGCAGTGCACACTTACAAGCCTGGCACCATGCAGCAAACAATGCCATCCAAATCTCAGCGATCATAATGAACGACGGCTGATGGAAGCTTACAACAGCATCAGTCGTGCAAGTTAAAACTCTTGCACTACTTTAGATAGACTACAATGGGCGATTGAACCCGGACGATTGCCCAAGTCGGTTTCTAGCGCGACCCTAAGAAGTGACCGCACAGATGTATAAAAATTTGGAACGCATTCGCCTGTTAGCTGGCCAAAGGCTGGCAGTCACTTGATTGGACAAGCGCCACTTCAGAACAGCTCACGATTCATGTGATTTGGAGGATTTATATTGGAAGTTAGGTTGCGCTGTCAAACCGACTCAGAGACAGTACAGTGAATTTGGTCGGTCAGTGCGTCACGGTCAGATGCGTTCTATACCGCTTCGCACTCCCTGGACCACCAACTTCAAGTGGCTACTTTCGGGTTCTTGTTTATTGAGTAAACGTGGTCACACTGCTCACTTATAATTGACAGTTACGACCGCCTTGTAATTGTTTGTCTTTCATTTCGACATCAACAAACCGTAACTCTTACTTTCTCTACATTGTAGGTCTTGAGGTCTGAACGGACAACTGGAGCCAGGCTCTGACTTGTGCGGGAATCCAGAGCCTAGAGAAGTATCCCAATGAAAGCATATACTTCTTGTAAATCGGTACAACATAAAACTGGCTCCGGGCGACATCCGCAAGTTCGAACAAAGCAACAAGGTAGCAAAGTTGTCTCTTCAGTTAGACTTGCACTGCTACCTCAGTTTTCACCGGAATAAATTCCGTTATCGTCTTCAGTTATTCACTGTATATAGGTATTCTCCTGAAGGACTTTTGTTAACATAATGAAGAAACCTAGGTTGAATATTAATAGTTCAGCACACAAAATGCATATTGCGTTTCAGCTCTGTAATGGTGCATGATTTAATGAAAGGTGTCCACAGTTAGCTTGAACGTGGCGTTGCTTGCCAGCCACTGTCTTTTACAAAGAGGAAGTAAGAAGTTTAAAGTCACGTAGCATCCCAACCTGGTTTCTTTAATGTCAGCTGAAGATTCCGTGGGGCATCCCATTGAACGAGTTATTAATATAAAAACATTTAAAATGATGAGGATAAGAATTCTGCAATCATGCAGTTAACTTTGAGGCAAGATCCTCTGAAAGAGATGGACATTATTTTCCTTCTCCAATAGCCTAGTCAAGTTGCTATTGGCTATTAATAGTATCGTAACGTCAAGACGAATGAAGGACGAACGGATAAGCACAGTAGTGATAAAACGGTACCAGCTTGAAATAGGTGTTTTGCACTTACTCTACGGAGATTTCTAAGCGGTTTCGTTCTCAAGCCCCCTACCTCAAAATGATAAAGCAAAGTTTTCTTGTAACTAATAATTGCAGGTCATCCAGTTTAAAGTCTTTCGTTCTTCAATTACCTATTCCTTAAACATCAAGATTTTCTATGCAAAAGTTATCATTTTGTTCACACAGTACTAATAATTTATGACAAACTTTTTACTGTAGCAGGAGCAGACAGAGAGCGAAGTTCATTTAGAAAGATTCTGTCGCTTCTGGACTTTACTTTTATCAGCTGTGCAGACAGCAGAAGAAAAAAGATTTCGAGAATAATCTGATTCTCTGCAGCACTTCGAAGCAGTATGATCCCTGTGTATGCCATTCAGTAGGTCAGAACGGAGGTCGCAACCGTCTCACTCCGCCGACAGCTTTAGTATTTGTAAGGCAGAGCTTCAGAATTCATCCATCATGCGAATCAGCTCATGAATAAACGGCTATCCATTGTTCACACTGATTACGTTCTTAAGCAGCTATTTCTCACATAAGGCAATAGATGGGCACCAGGAAAACCACGCGTTATATGAATTCACGTTGGCTGAGACACTTAAAACATAAAGAAAATGGGAGCTCAGGAGGTCCCCAAAGAAAATTTCTGCGTGACACGTAATATGAGAGTGTTGTAGATAACTGAATAATTGTCACAGGCTGTTACCAAATATGAAACGTTTAGCCAATGAACAACCGAGTGGTAAAATATCTATAGTAATGAAGGCATAGGCCTTTCTAAATAGGAAAACTCTGGGATTTCTTTATAATCACAAGCTTGTACATTCTCGCGCTTTGTTTTAGATGAGCTGTTGCCATACTAGATGTAGTGTTCCGCTGTCTTCACTGCCGTCATGATGCCCCCTTTGCGGCTTAACGTTAAAACTTAGCTCCCTTTGCTCTGCCATGACTAATCTTTCACACAGCAGCTGCCTGAGAGTCTCAGGACTGGTTCGAACCCTTCTCCTAACCACCCCACTCGTAATTTAATCATTGTCTCCCATCCATTATGGCCACTGTTCTTTATTTTCTGAATTACTTCAGTGCAAAATAAACCATTTCTAGAACAAAAGAGAACGTTATTAACGCATTCAAAAAATTCGCTCTTCAGAAGCTACTCAGTTTTTTAGTAAAGTGAATGAACACTGGCTGTTCCATGTCAGCCATGGATGGTTTCTGATGTAACTCTACACGTAGGGCGGTACAGATTCTTAGTACGTTAAGCACTCATGACCAGTATCTTAGTTTTGCGCTAATAATCTACCCACATCAAAGATTGCTATTTCTTATTACGGGGCACTGTCTGTCATCAGTAACAGCCACCTGTTTCAAGGGAATGAAAACGCTTCATTTGGTTATTGGCAAGCATTCAGCGAAAAACGTAGTTCATAAAGGGTGCGCGTATGCGTTCACCGTGGGAAGTACGCCTACGTCAGATTATTATAGGTGCAGAACTGCAAGCAGGAAGGAAACGTTTCATAAGAGTGAATGGCGACGGCGGAAGAAAAGTAATATTCTTGCAGCATTTGAGTCACACCTCTCAAACATACCTTTTTCACAGAAGGGAAAAACAGAATACTGGTTTTTAATAACGGGAGAAAGGGCTGCATTGTCTTTTCAGATGCTTTGTTTCCTGCTGAGTTATGCACTAACCCTGAGGCTGCACAGTAACAGTCTGACATTGTGGGGGTGAGCAGTGTATGATTAAAACAATGCAGTAGGAGACGTGCGAAATTTCAAAAAGCAAAATTTTCTAATTTAGCTTGCTTCTGTGAATGACCTTGAAACTGACCCTTGCTGAGCAACGTGAACGACATGATCTGATGAAAGTTGCTGGCGTTTGCCTTTTGCACTGGTATTCATTTGAAGATGTAACCTCGGATAAGCCCATGAGCTCAGACACTCACGACTGAACAAACTCGTTCTGAAAGCTCTGTCTGCCTCATTTTGTAAATTCAACATTTTACCTTTATTTTAATATTAATATTAACGCCATGCTGCCATACATACTTCTTAAGCACTTGCCATATCATCGCAGATTGGAGTGAAGGTAATCAACGAGGATGATAGCCTTTAAGCGTCAACGAAACAAAAGCTGGAACAAGCGCCCGATTTGGTAGCTGTACTACTAAATTGCAGGAATTTCCTGGTTCTGTTATGGGATTTCTTAAGTTCTTATCGTTATTTTGACAACTTAAAATAATTGTGAAATCAAGCTGCAAGCATACTGCCTATTTTAAGTATTTCCAGTGCTGTCGACAGCTATCTGCTAACGTTAGGTCAAAATACGGATGCTACCCTAACAGAAGCTAGCTAGCTTTGATTGAAAGAAATCAACCGGTCTTTTTGGAGGTCCCAGACAGCTTTGCTGCACTGAAGGTGATAATCAAAAGCTGCACTCTCCGACGAGTACGTGGCGTATGGTAACATTTCACAGCCCAGTTTGCTTTGAGTCCACATGGGCATTGTTATCACCGCCTCGACTTGAAATCGTGAAGATGAATCACGTCACGTTTGCTTAACACAATTTCAGGCCCTTCTTTCGTCACAGATGTGCCAATTTTGCAAGGCTAGAGCGGTAGAAATCTACAGTGGCTATCAGACCCAGTCTCAATATCTCATTGGACACTGCCATTTCCGTTTTAGCATATATAAAATATTAATATTCCTTTTTTGCCATGGGTCTTACCCTTTCCCTTGGATTTAGTCTGCTGTCTTTGGTCTAACCAGAGCTTCTATGATGAAACATAGATCTCTTTGAACAGGTGTGTAGGTTTCGGAAGACGGGGTGTCTTGTAACGGGCTTCGGTATTTTCATAAGTGATCTTCAGTTCACGGCTTTGGCCTGTTTTTTGTGTGTCTGTAAGTAAACTTCAAAATGCCCTACCAGCGAATGGATGAACAGATTGTTAGAGAATAATACAGAAGAACGACTAACCGTACATTTCGGAAGTGCTCTTGTTCCGCCGTCAGCGGTGTAAGGGAGACTCGCTTACACCGCTGACGATCAATTATGAGGTGTGTAGGTCTTCATATTATACCAAAACTGTCACATGGTATCCGTTTATTTGGATGAAAAAGTCGAATACGTAACTCTTCTTAACGAGAACGTAGATTTTCATGTTGAAGAAGCTTTTATTATGCGGTAGGTGCCCATTATTGCAGTTTTTTATTGCCCAGAGCTTTCAGGAGTGCAACCGTCAACCGTCATCAGCCGTAACTGAGAGAAGCATATTTCTGTTAGCCACTGCTGCTGACGGGTGACAGTTGCGCACCCGGAAGCTCCGGGCAATAAAAAAAGAACGCAATAACGGGAACCTACCCTGCAATAAAGGCTTCAATATGAAAGAACCGAAGCTTTTCGGAACCAACAGCAGCAGCGATTTCCACAATAATCCCGGATCAGGAATCAACAGTTCCCGTCATCAGCGATTTCCACGACAATCCACGGAAATCGCTGATGACGGGAGCTGTTGATTCCTGAAAGCTTCGATTGTTCCATGCAAACAAACGGCGCCAGGTAACAAATTGTTCTAACATGAAAACCAGAGTTTCTTTCTCTTTTGGCAGCCCTACAAGATTCATTTTTCATCACCGGCTACAGTCCGTCACAGAATGCTCTTCCTTTTCTGTCCAGGCAGTGACAAAAGAAAAACGATGACCACATTGAAGCTGGCTAATTTAGAGAATTGGAGCGCACCAATTTTCCCCATTTTTGAGTATTCCCCATCACGATTGCCTGGACACTTTGTGACTTTGTGAGCATCAGGTGCTTCTAGGAGCTTTCGCACTCTGGCATTTCAGTTTTCTTTAAACAGTGACTATAAATTTCCATCTTCAAGTTTCTTAGGAATCCCTGATCTTCGTCGATCATACTCCACGCGGATGTGTCCGTGTCGCATTCTAAGTGGTTGCTGACATGATTCCTTCGCTTTAAGTATAGCACAAAAAATGTTCGTTTTCTAGCGCAGTCTTTTTTCGTCCAGAGAGGGAAAGCTGGATTGTCAAAAATTAGCCTTTCTACGTACACGTCCAAACAACAGTGAAAAAGGGACTGAATGAACGAAACTGATTAAACATTCAGATGAACGTAAAGCAGATGCTTAGCGGCATCATACCCACACAGTGAAAACTCAGGGGATAGCGCATTACTCTAGATACTTGAAACTCATGTTCAACAGGAAGAAATTACTCTCACACTCAGCAGTATTTTCCCATCACAATGACATATATCGCCTGACTCTTTACACCTCTAGCAATTCTTACTTGGTGTAAGAATATTTTCTGGTGGTTTATAACGCAGCAAAACACCTGGATTATCTGGATCAGCAGGGAAGCGAACAATTTTAAACCGCTTAGTAAGTTTAAAACTTCGTAAGTCCAAGCTAATTGAAGATTGGGAAGTTAGTAACAGGTCCACATGTTTTCGTTTTTCAAGTAACGAACTTCCCTGTTGTAACAACGTTTTATTACGCAAAGCTTTCGGAGCTAACACGCCTGTCATCAGTCCTCGAATGATTGGTACTGACAAAAAGTCAGTTTTATAGGAAAACATTTAGGTTAATTGGTTGTTGCTGCTGTTGTGCATAACCGATTTCGCATAATTAGGTTGGTCCAAGTGACGCAGACCTTTGTTCCTTTGTCTCTGTTTAACACCACGTTGTGCCTGATGTAAAGAGCTTCCTTAATTTTCCTAAGTGGAAGTCTGGCTCGTTGGCAATAACGTTTGGGTGCAGTTGGCTATCGCACCGGGATGCGTGCTGCACTATTGCGGACGCCTTGATTGCTTCATCCATCGCCTCGTTTGGGCTGGAGTTTTCGTGGTCGTCCTCGTCTTTTCGTTCCTAATCCCTTTTGGTCGTTCAGGACATTTTTGTAACGATTCAGGCAACTGAGATGTTGTTCATATCTGTGGGATAATGTGTTGCCTGTCTCCCCTATGTAGGAAGCTGAGCACGTGCACAGAATTTCGTAAATAAC
>KN538399.1:365265-380773 GCA_000797535.1 Trichuris suis | reverse complement strand
TTGCAAGGAATTCTTCATCGCAAATGGCTCTCGCCCTCTCCACCATCCCACTGATCACGCCTCTCATTACTGATCAGGGGTGGTGTGAAGAGAAATGCAGATATCTGTCTGAGTGAGTCGGCTTCCTGTAGACAGTCGTTTTTAGTCTGTCTCCTTCCCTAATAATGAGTGCATCCAAAAATGGGAGTCTGCCGTCCTCTTCTTTTTCAATGTCGAAAGAAATGCATGTTGGGAAGAGGCTGTTTAGATGATTCAGGAAAGCTTCATCCTCACCAGACTTGGTGATGGCGAAAACGTCATCGGCGTGACGTTTGAAGAGCACCGGGACAATAGACTAATTAGCTGTGGAAAAAGCGATTTGTTCCAGGTGTTCCATGAACGCTTCCGCTAAAACTGGCGAGAGGGAGCTCCCCATTGGCGCGCCACTGTTTTGCATGAAACATTGTTCCCCAATCCGGAAATAGTTCGCTTCTTTGATGCAAAAGTGCAAGCTGCTGTTATTAATAGATAATACTCCCTGGAGTCCAGTTGCAGAATGCTTGAACAGAATTGATGAACTTGTGACTGCGGAATTGCTTATGCATAATGTTGCTTTCTTTAAAAAGCATATGGATCAAGGTCCAGTCAAAAATCCCAAACCCTTTAAACTGAAAACAGCTCCTCCGTCATCTTTTATTGTCATAAAAAGGTAACGCGTAATGTGTAACAAGATTTCATAAGGAGAAGAAGACTTTGAAGGACTGTTGTTACATGGAAGATGACAGCCGAGATGCAATAAAACAATCAACATTGAGAAGCTGAATTCGACATGAAGTCTTCAGCGTGAACGCTGTTCATTCTGTATTACGTTGAAGATGAGGCGTGACCCAGTCCAGAAGGCCATTGATACTTGTCATTACTAATAAAAATGGATCTATCTGTACGAAAGCAAAGAAACTGAGTTTATAAAATAAACTAATAATGTAAGGTATATTTAAATGCACAGTGTGATTACGGAAGTACGGCCCGTGGAAACTTTTATTCAGCGTAGCTTTCGGGAAGCTTCTGTTCCCGTCATCAGCACATGAAAAATGGCAGACGGCAAGTCTCGTAGTTGGTAAAGTTAATTACTTTAAGGGACAGAGTTCCTGGGAACTTTAAAACACAGAGCAATATTAAAATGAGGAGGAAGGGAAGAGGAGGAGAGACGGAAAAGTCAAGGAAATGACACAAACAGGAAACTGAAAGAAGGAAGAAGAAATGAAAAAACAAAAAAATAAATTAAGTAAAAGATAAAAATAAATGAAATTATATATGAAATAGGGAACCGATGCACTCATTACAAAGCACCCTATATACAGTCGGACTTTAAACCCATCCCACACTACTCTCTGTCCACATTGCATTCTTGACACGAACTCGGACGTCAGCCAAAAAAAATGCTAACCCAAACGCCGAAACCCTTACATTTGTTCAAAACCATTTTACTTACAATAAACTTCAGCAATGCCATTACAGAGACCCCGCGGTTCAACAAAAACGCGTGTAGCATTTACTTGAAACTAGTGCGCTGCTCTGACTTGTAACGATTTGAAGAAGAACAGGACCATTAGCGAAAGCTTCCTGACCACCTTAAGCAATAAAACGTTATGTCAACGTCGACCTTCCTTGCTCAGCAGGACAATTCTGTGAAAGCTAACTACAGTCAGACCCCTGTATCCGCTGTTTCAGTTATCTGCGATTTCTGTCTCCACGGCCCACGCAGTTAAATATTATGCAATTCGCAGCTTGCGTGAGAATCAAAACCGGTTCCTGGCATTTCTGCATGTGCGAATCGAACTAACTTTAAAAATAATATTATTGATGGAGTTATCATGGCTTGCATGCCTCTTTTATGGCACCGCCTACGCTCTTTGTTCAGATAAGCGAGGTTGCTAGCGTCTTGCGATTACTCATAGCTAGAGGGCGACAACCTAGTGGCACTATATGCTTCTTTATCGATGGTAGACAGTTGCTGCTGCACACTAAATATTCGATAAATAGCTACGGAATATTATGAGCCGCACTCAAGGAAAGCCGTGAGGTAGTGTGCCAGAGTCTGCATCCTGGACTGATTCACTGGAGGTTGTGAGTCAACGGAGAAGTGCCCAACTTGGGATTCTACGGCAGCCTGTGAAACAAACGCGGACGACCTGCTAGGGCAGGATGTATGCGTTCGCTGACCGACTTCCCCGGAGGATCACCGGTCTGATGGCTGCTAAATAGGAGCAGACGCTTGCTAACCTGCGCCATTAAGGAACGCTGGTTTAATGTCACGCTACCTGGTAAATGTTGGTGTCAAGAAAAAATGACTTAGTTTTGCACGAATGTAATATGTATTCATACTAAAGTCACGCTATGTACGCGTTCATAAGCATTCGCTATTATCCGCGGTTTTCAGGTATACAAGGTCATCACTGCAACGTATCCCCCGCGGATACGGAGGTTCTACTGTAACATTAAATCATGCTACCATTACCGAAGAGATACATTTCCGAAGGCACGAACTGATGATATTAACACAACGCTTCCACTCATTGTATTCGTCAACAATTGATGCACCATATTCCATTAATATTTAAGGACAAAGTTGGATAAAGGCAGCAGTGTTCATCAATTCCAGCATCTCGTGCAATTAAACTGTGGGAACGTTACGTGCACAAATTAGCTTTTTCATTAAGGCCACGCAATTGCGTCAGCTTGCTTTGAAGGCTTCTTATTTAAAAGTAATATGCAACTGTGACGGTTGCCGATTTGTGACCAGTCATCAGCAAGAGGTCACATCGAGCTGGAGTCCAATAAAATGTTCGCCTTTATTCTCCCAGCTGAATAGTCGTTATTAGCTGCCAATCAAGATTGAAATGCAGTTGCTGCTATGACCAAATTTGCGCTCATCCTTCTGATCCTCTAGATTACATCTGTTTCGCATAATTTTCCATTCTCATTCTTTTTTCATTTCTTCCCTGCTGGAACGCTGCCGTCTTAACAAGTAATATGGCGTTTTGACTGCATCAGAAAACGGGACAATAATTAAGGAAAATTTCATTAGAGCGCAGTTGAAATGGTCGCTACGCTAATGGATGCCAAATTCTGAGGCAGACTGAAACCATACCATGCAGTGGTAGCGACATGTCTGAAGATTGATGCATTAATACTATACCAAACAGAAACAGGGCTATTCACAGTGTGAATAGCTGACTTCCACAAAGGCAGTGCGTGCCTTCTTTGCCGTTTCATAACATGCAAGTCATTAGCACTGGGCATTGACTTTTCCTTTTCTATCTGGCTGTTGCAGAGCGAATAAAGGGTTGTTAAGATTCATGCCTCGAACTTCAGCGTACATACTAAGCAGAAAACAGTATTTAAGGCTCACTGCTCATTAGTAGGTCTACATTATGGTAGATATTAAATTTATTAATTGGATTCAAATCCAAACCAGTCATTAGGTTATCACAGACGAAAGGAAAGCGATCGACTATGTAATACTCATTAACCGTGGATGGAACTCCGTTAGCCGAAGCGCAAATATTCGTGCTTCCTCTTGCCAAATCGAAGATATTCATGTTTTCTTTTCCCAAATCGAAGATACTCATGTTTCCTCTTGTTTATGTCCACAAGGTAGCGTTCGTCTGCATCGACAGGACGTTCATTCGCAATACCTGTGAAGACTGCATGTAAATTGTGAAAGGTATAATAGTTAAAGCAGTTTAACATAGCTGAACATCAGTAATCCGGCATGGTTCAGACCAGCAGGATGCAGGATTAGCAGTGGTTGGCTTAGCGCTTACAATATAGACATCACTAACCCCTCATCGGAACTAAAAGTCCCGATAGATCTGGTTAATAAAGAAACAAGAAGCGTTAAACGAAAAGCATGCGAAATTTTGTTGAAGAATAGACGAAAGAAATTATACATAATAAATGATGATATATTAATTCTATTAACTTAAGTAAGATACTGGACAGTATTGTAATACCCAATAAACTTGCTACACCACAATCAGAGTTCCACAAACCATTACAGCTATAAGGAAAACAGACAAAACTGGACGTATGCAAAGAAGGAAGGGTAACGAACTTTTACAGCTAATAAGTTCCGCCATCAGATCAACAGAGTAAATGATATTATTAATTGGCGTGGCAATCGTCATGTCATGCAGCTGCCGAATTTAATTAATAAATGAGCAACTGCTTGACTGAAAGTTGTTGGAAATCAAAGCGTGGGTGTAACTATCGTGAGGCAAACAGTTTCCGTACATCAAACTGGCTCATATTTCGTTGGCCTCTCATGTTAATTGCTCGTGAAAACTATATCTGAACTAGCAAAGTTCCCGAATTAGCGGTTGCTGGGTTACTGAAGTTCAGCTGTAACAGAATTTAGACTGCCTAAGTTTTAATTTCTAAAAATGATTTTATTACATATCTGTCTGACAAAGCTAAGTTACTTGCGGTTGTGAAGATTGCTACGACTCCTCAAAGAACTCAGACTCCATTATGGAGATAGCCCAAAAGGAGCAACATTAATAATCCACCACCACAATGGTCGCATATGCTATTAATAATAAACCTATTTTATTTTCAGTTTCGTCCAGTTATCAGCACTACCAAAGTAACTGAGCCGTTATTATTTAATACGAGAAAAATCTGACTGCATCATCTTTCTTTCGCTCACTTCATCTGTGAGAGTATTATTCTGTTTTACTACTGTGAGTATTTATTTCTCCTGAAGTCCTTTGTCTCAAAGAGGTTTCATGAACACCTGTTGACTTGTACATTTAACACAATTTATACACTCACTGTGAAAAAGCCGTAAATTGTTAAAAGCGAGGGTTTTTGTAAAGTAGCGATGCTACTTCATTTTTAGTATGATAGCTCTTCACTCAGTCAGTACTCCTGCAATCTCATGACCGAAGGTTCTACCTACTCGTGGATGAGGAACCTATGAGGAGAATGTAAGCAGTACTGAACGTGCTAGAAAACACAATGCCCTCGAGCATACTTATTCCATGATCATCATCAGAGAAAAAGCTACAACTATGACTCAGGCCGCTAAAAGAAAATTTATCCTGAAAGCTTCTCCTTTTCTGATAGTTTCAGTGTTATTTCCTTTCTGATAATAAATTGCTCAGCCAACAGCTTATACAGTTCTTCGCTGCGGTGCTCAGGCAAACTGATTATAAAAAACAAAAATCCAGCAGTTCCATAGGATAGAGTGAAAGCATAGACAAAAAGAACGCTTAAAAATGAAATTTTCGCTAGCTAGACTAATTCTATTAAGACGCTAACACTGCTCAGCTGACTTGGCAGTTACGGTATTACAAAGCAAATTCATTTGACGTAGATTCGGAAGTTACTATAACTTTGTTGCCTTAAAAGACTGGACCCTGGTAATTTAATCCATTACGGTCAGTAACGCATGGGGTCGGCTAAATACAAAAACGAGATCAAGGGAAGGTCTTCTTTACCGCGTTGTTGCAAAGCTGCTTCGATAGCATCTTCCAGCAGAGCTGAAGTTCGACCCATTTTAAGTACCGCCTGCATTATTTCACAAAGCTGAGCATTGAATCTGTCCTCTTGAGATCGAAGCTGCGATGTTAGCAGCTCATTGCAGGTTCTTTCTTGTAGTTGGCCAACCACACTAGGGTGAATCACGACTGCTAGGAATATCCAGAGCATTTTTGGTGTCATTATTGCAACTAGTCACTGTTCCTGCGAGCTAGAAAAGTAAGAGATTACATAAGCAGGCGGACAGAAGGCTTGAAGTGTTGAATGTTGGACTAAATGGAAGCTTCTGATCTCACGAAAGTTCACTTGCCAGACTGGTTCAATTGACTCTTGTTGCAAAAATCTGATGATCTGTCGACTGTGCTAAGTAATCTAGCCTTTTTAGAGCAATTACCTTGTAAAATAGCTTTGCCATATTTTCGGTTCCCTAGACTTGATGAAACCTATCTGTTCAACAAAAATTACCAGCTTCACTTACCAACTGTTAGTCCCAAGTAAGCTTTAGTTGTACTTGTGAGTCAGACTGTTTGGTTCATTCAGGAAAGAAACCTTGCAGCGTCTGATTGTTTGTCACCGCAGTGTCACAACATTATTGTGGAATATCTTTATATTGCCTTCGCTAAAGGTTTCGATAATTAATTTAGCAGTAAAACGGCATAACTGGCGTTTGATTCCGATTGGATAATAAATGGCCAATGAGCCGGAAGTGTCTGCCAGCCTCAAGTGAAATCGGCACTGAGAGTTCTCTGTTTCGGCCTCCTATTCCCTGAACTGCTTTAAACATGCGTAAGAAAGCTTAATTCATCCGAATATTCCCGGTGGTTATAAATGTTATTTATCTACGACTGAGAAATCTCTTGGGATGCAAAATTAACTAGTAATCAATGTCCAACATCACTGAGTATCAGCAGGAAATTGATTAAGCATAAAGAAATGGTCAAGCCTGCCCACCATACAAGACATGAGGTGCCATTTCAACAACTGAATTAAGGGTCACTTCTAATTTTCCACTGCAACAAAAGTGCAGAAGTCTGGAACTTATTAATGTGTTAATGTTTGTTCCTCTGGAGCTAAAGTGGGTTGAAAATATGTGAACTGCAAGTACCTGCAACGCACAACTTAAAGCAATAAAATGTCTGCAATTTTTCGAAAGAGAACAATGCGAGATTTCAAAATTTGCATTCATTGTAAGAAATTATGTTGTAAATCATTTTTTCATTGATAGCCAAATGCAACTCCTTAGCGCACGAGTACTACTCATGATTAAACATTGTTGTTCTGTTAAATGAGTGAAGCTTCGTGTTGTTGCAAACGTGATAAGACCTTCGGTCAAGGGTTAGTAACGACGAAACCGAACCTACGACCATACAATTCTGTTCGATCCTCAGCCATACAGGGAACAAGCATTAATGTTATGAATAATATTTCAATACTGAAAAGAGAACGAGATAGTTCTGCAAGTTCCAGGCCTGCGTGAATGAATAACTTTCCCAAGTAGTAACAACAAATATTACTCCAGATAAAAGCTGGTAATTCTTCATAATTCTTCTTTATGGTTACACATTTCACATCCAACGCTTTTCGGAGTAATAAGTACCGTTGATCGCTCAAATTGAACCCTGTAATAACCAGCGCGTACCTGCTCTCTTCTTTTCTTGCCACGAACACAGAAAAGCCTATGACTAAGCTAAACGCGTTATACGATGCATTATTATTCTCTTTTTGGGTTGTAAGACGTAGCAACTCAGGTTCACTGAAAACAGCTTTCCTTTATACACTTGATAGGGTCATAAGATCACGAGGACGACATCAAAGATCTTTCTCTGTACGAATTTTGGAGGTGGAAGCTCTTTGTAGCAGATTGTCTGCCTAGACCTACTAGTCCCATGTTCAAAATCTGTCAAACCCGATCACATTGAGCTAAACATCAGATATGACTAAAGCAGATGTAATTACTCCTACATTTGCTGTTACGTGAAAGTTGTCATGATAGTTGCGTTTCTTGTGAAGCGGAGCGCTGGTTTTCTACACATTGGCTTTCACAGAGGTACGCAAGAATGACAACGTAACGGAGCAATAGTGCCATTATTTTCTGCTTGCGTTTCCTATGTATTCTGTCTACAATGTTTGACTCACTCTGCTTATCAAGGTGGATGGAACAGGTCTGTTGCGACTGCAGTGATTTGCAGTTTGCTTAGCAGAGTTTCCGTGGTAACTAGAACTTCCTGAGCACTGAAAAACGAAGATCAGGAATATCCGTTCCTTTCTGAATCCCACTAAGATATGCTGAACATATTAGAATGACCCGACCAACACAAAAGTTATACTTGTGGGTTTAAATATTACTTAATCTTGTGCGGAAAGTACATGTACCACTACTAAACTATATACCCTGCAAGTCTCTGTTGAGTACTTACACTGAGGAAACATCAGTTCAGAATGCATCGTAAATGCTTTTCTTTTTCATATTAAAGAATACTACATTTGCGATTATTACTTTCCGAAAATTTTCGAATCATTCGAAAAATGTGGAATTAAGTTACCCTCCTGTGACCGGTTATCATACGTTTTGCATCTTCCCTTTAATAAAGTTGCAGTTTTATTATCAAGCGAAAGAACCACTTTTTTAAAAAGTGTGTTACTCATTTTGACTTTACTTCTTGCCTTACTGCTGCGTTTCCTATATGAAAGGCATTTCATTCCCTCGCAGCTTTGCCTAATAAGACTTGCAGTCATGAATAACTCAGGCAGCTTCGAACTGCAAAAACGGGAATTCAAACATGACTAAGTTTCTATTGGTGTGACGACAGTAGCGGAAAATAATTATCACGGAATTCTTTATATTGTTAACGGATCGATGCCGTGTCGTCTTTCAATGACTCTGATCTGTTTATAAGCGCCCGTGCTTTTAATTAAAGCATGAAACCTCATCCTTTAATGGATGGTCAGCGAAATGCGCAGGCGTACAAGTTCCATTAAGAACGAAAGCATGAATTACGCATTCTCTTTAACATGGGCTTCCACATGGTTTTAGTGCAATCAGCGTTATAATCTGTTATGCTACTCTGACCTCCTTGCAATTGAAGTGGGGTTTGGAAAAGTTGCATTCTAGTATTTAGTTAAACGGTTAGGTCATTGAGTAATTCCATTGCGCTCAAAAAGGTTTCTGAACTGCTAGACAGCTCATACGCGGAACGCACCTGAGCAACTGTTATTTATGTCAACGCCGTATATTTTGATCAGTTTAATACATCTGATAGTCAGCAATTCCTAATTAAAGAATAAAGGTCAGGTTATCGAATGTTTTTATAGCTGCCAGTAAAATGAAAACAGTACAAGTTTATTGGTACGGAACTTTCGGAATGATTTAAACTTCGCGGTCAACATTTTCTTCTTTAATTGAAAGCTGTGTTAGTTAGCAGAAGAAAGAAACCGTTCGTACAGTGAGACCATACTCTTCTTTTGTTTGACAGGAAGGATAAACTAACATTTTTACGGTTTATTGTCCGCCAACTTTAATTCGTACAGTGGCTCATGGTCACTGAATGAACTGTTAAGAATTGTTGTTGCTTAGTAGATAAGGCGTTTCCTACACTTTGTGACCCCTGGATCACATAAATGAGATTTCCTTGCCGACAGAAACTGGAGTGAGTTGCCGTTTCCTTCTCCTGTATCACTTTTTGTCAGAACTTTCCATTACTACCTTTCCGTTGTGGGTAACTCTGCAGAGCATAGCTCATAGCTTCGTTAAGCTCCGCAAGTGCCTGCGATATGAGAAGGCAAGGCAAGGGTTGAGAAGAATTATTTCACTTTAAAATTCACGTTTTGTTTATCTTTTGCCGGTCCTTCCAATTTTAAGTCTCTTCCTGGTGACAGAGCGTATAATTTTTCGATAGTCCAAAAGCAGGCACCACCAACTCAACAATCACACGCGTAAACCTCTACTGGTCAGTAAGAGTTTGAATAAACACGAATAACCCAATCTTCAATAAATGTTTAACAAATGCAAATAAGATCTGCGTATCTTTTACTGAAATAAAGGTCTTCTCAGTGGAGTACTAGTAACTAAACACCCGTTAGTCGTTCTGCTTCTGTTTTCACTTCAAAACACATGTTCTCGACCTAGCTGTTATTACTTTGAAAATTCTTTATTTTCAACGGAGAGCAGGACCGATCATATTCGTCTTCAGCGAAAAAAATTAAGTCTGAGAATATGTAGTTTCTGCTCTTTTCAGTGACATCGGTCGTCTGGGTTCAAGACTCGGAAGCAAATATCCATATGTATGAAATTTACTCAGCAGTCCGAAATAAATGAGCAAAATTCCCAGTTTCACTCGTCCTATTGATAGCCGCATCATTGCACAAGCCAAATGGTCTTAAAAAGCAGAATCATTAAATAAACTGGCTTCTTCGCCCTTCAGGACGGTAATTGAAGTGATTTTGATGTGATACGCAGTTTCACTTCAGAATTGGCAGCCTGGTTCTTGGTATTTAAAAGCTCTTCAATTGTTCCTAGAAGGAATTCCAGACGTAGCCGTGCAAGTGAATGTCAGAGTGAATTATAAAAATTAGGAATCTCTATTGAAGGCTTCCAATCGCGCGGCATTTCTATTGATTTATTATACCTCGCTGCTCATTTAGTGAATCAGAGATACAAGAGCCAGCGAGGACGCGTTCATTTCCCTTTGCGTTATAGAAAAGAAGTGTTTTCAAGATTTTAAATAAAAAACTATTTAATTTTAAAGACGTAACGAAATGGCACTGCTTCATGGATATGTATATCTTTATTTTACGGTAGTACAGTTCTCTGGTTTTCCGCTGAGGAGGGGTTACTGTCGAACCTGAAAGCTTCGTAGAAACAATAACAGATTTTTTGTTGCAGTATAACGGGATACTACCGTAAAATAAACATATACATATGCATGAAAATATTTAATTGATCTTTTGCTTGCGTTTTCTACTTCTTGAAGGCAACTGAATGCCTGAAGCACTTTTGCAACTTTCTGCACGGCTAATTGCATTTATCAATACTGAAAATGTACTCAGGCAGAAAAGAGCAAACCCATGCTGTCGGCATCTTGAAGGTATAATACAATTTTAGCTACTGGTTCAGTTGCTCATAGACTGCTCAGCTTATTCAGCATCAAGGCACTAGGAAATATTAGAATGACAGTTGACAGAAACTTCAAAATTTGAAATCAGGTTATTTCACAGCAGAGTTTATTTTACAGCAGGACCCCTTTTTTGAAAAATCAGTTTTGTTGTCCCGAGCTTCCAGGTCTACCCATGACCCGTCCTCAGCGGTAGAAAGAGTTTAAAAGCTCTTTAAAACTTTTTACCGCTGAAGACGGGTCATGGGTAGACCTGAGAGCTCCAGACAACAAAATTGGTTTTTCATAAAACGGGTCCCCCTCTAATTTTTCATAAAATAAGCTCTACTATGAAAATTTAGAACCCGTTACAAAATTCTGCGTATTCAAGAACTCAGTTATTTGTCAAGTTATAATATTAATTTGAAAACATAACTTCTTCGTATGGGACAATGGAACTTCATGAAGAGTATATATTTTATTGTTACGGCCAATTCCACTTGGATAATAAAATATATACTCTTCATGAAGTTATAATATTAACAAAAACAAGCATTTTTAAAAATGTAGCGTTTTTAACGTTTTTTCTGAATTTCATTATTATTATTATTATTATTATTATTATTACTATTATTATTGTTATTACTATTATTGTTATTATTGATCATGAAAACTGGATGCTTCTTAATGGGTCCAAAGGTCTTCATACTCGAACTTCAATACTGTTGTCACCCCCCCGTTCTTGGTTTATGAAATTAAACTAAACAAGCGCCCTACCAACGGGTGGATGAGCAGTTACTAGGGAAAAAATCAGAACAATGATACTCTTGGAGCTTTCGGGGCCTCCGTGTCCCATCTCCAGCCATGATGGTTGTGCAAACTTTACTCTGAGGGCAGGTTATTTAAAAGCAGGCGAGGGGCGCCAGACGATACGGAACAGCACCTGGTTTTACTGATAAGGGCTGTCCATATGTAACTGACCTCTACCCCGTTGTCACGTTTAATGGATGTGTTATTGCGGATAAACAGGGACTCTTTTATTTGTCTAAGGCAGCCATTCTCAACGGGGGCCCTTGAAGAGTCTGAGGGGGCCCCAGAGTCAGAAGCCTATGAAGGGGGCCCGGCTCCTCATTAGTGGCCCCAGGATTTCAGAAAGGAATTTTATAAATACGTCAACGAGACGGTACAACTTAGGCTCCGCGTTCTTATTTGTGTCTGCGGAGCACCACTTTGAGGCGCGTAAAAGTATACATGGAGTCAGGTAGTCCTCTATGGTTGGTGTCTTGCCGACGAAATTCGCAGCACTCGCGCTGCAGCGTCATAGCAGTTGAATATTTAATAAGCAGCTAGTTTAGAATGGTCCATTTCTTGTAACGGCTCGAAGGAGTCTCGTTTTCTGTTTTCCCTTCTAGGGAGGAAAGGGGAACCATCTATTAAGACACTAACCAGCCCACCAAATTTTGGACAGACTTGCGGAGGAAGACTGTTGCTCCATTATTGCTCTGTTTTCACAACGTGGCGACAGTCGGCAAGGCGTTATTCAAACAGTGAATGGGTCCCGGTGCCGTGATAAGGGTGATGAAAGCAGGAAACACGGAGCGGACAAAAGTTGATCAGAAAACTGGAAGCTCGTCGTTCAGTTGTCGAGTGGGTTCGATAATCAGTTTTCGTGGCGTGCCCGGCGGCGTCCTGTCCGGTCATCGGTTATTAGCCGCAGCGGATGATGCGAGGTACATTGACTTAACACGATCTTGGTTCCGCCCAATCATCCTCCCCATGTGGGATGGACTTTTTCTCTTTCCTTCAAGCTTTATCGGGCCTTGTGGTTCCAACTCGGTTTCCAGATTGAGAACCAACAAGATCGCCCTGTAACACCCCTGGATTAGCTGAGGACCATACAGGACGCCGCCAGGCATGCCATAAAAAGCTGACTACCGAACACGTGGGACTGAACGGCAAGCTTCCTGTTTACAGACCAACTTTTGCCCCACTCTGTTTCCTGTTTTTATCATTCTTATCGCATCCCCGCGACCTACAGCAGTATTTAAGCTCTACCGCCGTCTTTCTAATTATTGTCACCGTTGACGCATTTTGGTCTCTGTTGTTTCTGAAAGGATGAACTGTTCGTCACCGGCTTGTCTTTTGGTACATTGTACCTGACTTATTGGATATTCGCAAGAGGTAATCAACGCATTTGGAAAGGAACTATTCTAAAATCTTTCCCTACCGACTCTCAGGACTCACTGTAGCCACGGATTCGTCAGCGAAGAAGAAGTGCAGACAATACTCAGTAGAATACTTGGCTTATGGCTTCATCCCGGCTCCGCAAAATCCATCCATGGCCTTCTGTTTGAACTGCACGAAAATGGTCTCAAACGAAAGCATGATCCCGAGCAAAATGAAAAAGCACCTCGAGAGTGCGTACGCAGACAAGAAGGACAAGCCGCTGGAGTACTATCAAAACCTTCGGAACAACTTCGAAAAAAGAATGACGCTCTCAAAAATTGTTACTGAAAGGTCCAAAAAGCTCGACAAAGGTACAATTGCATCATAATAGATCAGCCAGCTCGTTGCTAAAACGTGAAACTGTCACAACATTGGCGAATCGCTAAGTCTGCCCGCAGTGTCAACAATAATATCTGCGATGACGACTATTAATGCCAGAGGGATCCTTCAGTCGATTCCTTTGAGCAACTCCACCGTCTCCAGAAGAATAGACGAGATGGCGGAGGATATTGAGGAGCAGTTGCTGCTGGTTATGTCCAAAAAGTTTTCTCTGTAGCTCGACGAAACTCTTCTGCAAGACAACGATGCTCTACTTACCGCTTAAGCACGATTCCGGGATGGGACCGAGCTGACCGAAGAGATGTTGTTTGCCAGGAGGATTAAAACAGACGTGACAGGACTCTCCATCTTTGACGAAATGAAAGGCTATTTCAGGGAGAGAAATATTCCGGCAGAAAGCATAACCGTCTGTGCGACAGATGGTGCCGCATGTATGGTAGGCCGCTACAGAGGTTTTATCGCTTATTTGAAGAAACTGGTGCCTACTGTGTTCACTGTCCGCTGCATCATTCACAGGGAGCAGCTAGTGTCCAAAAACTTAGGAGGGCGCCTCCAACAGACTCTTTCGCATGTGATACAAGTCGTGGACTTCATAAAATCTCGTCCTCACCAAGACCGCCTTTTCCATCAGCTGTGCGAAGACTTCAGGATGCTGCTAATGCATACCGAGGTCAGGTGGCTCTCCAAGGGAAACCGTCTTCAGCGGTTTGCTACTCTCTGGGACAGCGTAGTGACATTCTTACCTAGCGCGAAGACAAAGAAAATCCTGGAGGCCAGGGTGGACATATATTGTTTAGCAGACATGTTCCAAAAACTTAACTCGTTGAACCTGGCGCTACAGGGCAGAAAAAGCAATATAGTGGATAGCAAAGAAGCTATCGTTTCTTTTCTCCAAAAGCTTGACGTCTACCGGCGTAACATCGGACGCCGCGAATTTTTACAATTTCCGAACCTGAAGAAAGTTGAAGAGGCAGTGAAGGTCGATCACCTCATCCTTCATCAGAGCCATCTCAAGCAACTGCGCAGCGACATGGAAATAAGATTCATGGACCTGCTGGAACTTGTCACTCCGGAATGGGTCTCAACCCCCTTCCAAGCAGAACCTACCCATGCCGACGTCGAGATTCAAGAAAGCCAGACCGACCTCCGGAGTGATATTGCTGCGAGCTGTCAGTTCCGACAACTCGGCAGAAATATCTGGACGAAGAACGACCTCCCGGACAGGCTTCCAACGTTGTGGCAAAGAGCCGAAAATTTTTTTATCGCTTTTCCTTCTACCTATATGGTTGAATGCGGATTCAGCAGAGTCGTCACGCTCACAAAATCTGGGAACAGAATCGACATTGCGGCAAGAAGTGACCTGCGGCTATCACTGTCCAATATGGGGCCTAACATCGCTAAACTGGTAGAAAAGCATCAAACTCAGAGGTCCCATGAGGCAGAATGAATTTTACGTCGTGTTATGACCTTTAAGGCTACTTCTCACCTGCCAGATGTGTACGCGCGTTTCGACATTCAATAAAGTCACCAGGAACAAGCTGTTTTATTCGCGCGCTCATACTTTCTACGACCTACAGCCCAGCTAACATCTGCGGAGAGTACTACCGTCGTGAAATCAGGTGCCACAGGGATGAGCAGGAACCGCCCGGGGACTCGTGACACCGTTACGGACTAAAGAGGTCGGCTACAGCGCGAGTTCTCCTAGCGGGGGGCCTTGGAGGTTGAGAATTGCTCCAAGGGAGCCCCAGCCAAAAAACAGTTGAGAATGGCTGGTCTAAGGCTCTCACGACAAAGTACTTTTGGCTGTACATCAAGTGAACACTGAGAGGCATGTCCAACGACCGCAGGGCTATTCTTTGCTTTTTCCGTGGCCTGTAATGCTGGTAGCGTTCAGGGTCTGCCTTGGCGTTTCCTGTGCATTCCGCTGAGCTCTTCCTTTGCTGTCCTGTAGCCGTTGAGTGCCTTCATGTGCTCATTGAACCTGTCAAGTAAAGTGTTGCCCGTTTCTCCTATGTAGGAGGCGTAACTACCACATTTAATCTCATAAACGACGCCCGGTCTTTCTTCGAAAGGAACTTTGATCTTATAGTTTCTAACCAGAGATCTTAGATTCGGGGAGGACTTAAAGAAAACGCGTTAACCATTCTGGGGACTCAAATGCTGTAACCTTTCCCTTAGGCCGCAGCAGTAAGGAAGAAAAACTACTGGGCATGAATCTGGCGCACTATTTTACCTGCCTTTGGGGCTCTATCTTGGATGATCTTGAAGGCTGGGTGCTTCTTAACGGGACCGAAGGTCTTCATGATGGAGATCGTACGGTTGACTTGCCC
>KN538399.1:319234-351249 GCA_000797535.1 Trichuris suis | reverse complement strand
ACAATCTTTCTGACGCTTTGAGCCAAATCGTGATTTTCCTATATTTTACGTGTCTCCTATAACGTGAGACTTTTCAGGATTTCCAAGTGACCAAACTCGCGTTATACGAGAACTACCTGTTCCTTGATCAGACGGACTTCGCCGCCCTCATAAGCTAACTCCCCGCTTGCAGAGACTGACATCGCGCTGTGGACGCCAGGAACCTACATCTAAAATTGCATTACCTGCTTTTCTGTGACCTAATGTAAGCCTCTTCCGTAAACCGGATTTTTCCGTAATCCGGACTACCCTCCGCCCCGACGCGTCCGGAATAGGGGGCTTCCACTGTACTGTCACGGACAAATGCTCCCCTTCCATTGGCTGTGCAGAGGAGTATGCCGCGAATCCGGTGAATGCTTCCTCTTCTTCAAGTTCAGCTTCAAGGAATTCCGGATCACAAACAGTTAAGGGCGAGATCACAGTTCCCTAAATGGTTCCTGCCGTCGTTAACATGAGATGATGGGATAAGAAGTGAAAATAGCTGTCCAAGTGGGTGGCTTCCTGTACACAGTCCTGACGTCAGTGACCGATGAAAGTTGGGGCGCTCTGAGAAACTTGAAGACGAACAATTGCAGGCCCTGCTCTGGCGGTCGATATGAGAACATACGAACTGTCTCAGTGTTCACCGTTCGAACGTTGCCCACCGGCTCCATACTATGGGTAAGATCCAACAGTTCTGTAAGTGGGTGCCATGTCAGCTGTCTGACAACCAGTTGACCACCTGTGATGGTAATGCCTTCCGCACGATCGCCTTTGCTTTCGGTTAGGGGACCGAGTATTCTTCCGGAGTTCGCATTGCTCCTTCCTCTGGCGAATAGCTTTCAGAAGAACCACCTTTGCGGACACGTGCTGCTGCTCACTTCTTTAAGCTGTCTGTTTCTAGTACCCTGCCTTTCTTTGTTCACGTCCAGATCACGCTGATTCAGTACACTGGGTTGAGATACCGCCTATTATTTCATTCACGCGAAATGAGCAACCGAATGAATTTTTGAGCCAAGTGCTAATGACTACTTTGCGTGTGCCGAAGCGAAACTAATTTTTGGACGTCCGGCTGCATGTTGGCAACACGCAGCCGCAGGTCGTGTAGGAAAACTTTCATCTGCTAGCTCAGCGCAAAGGGCCGATCAACGATAACACACAGATTTCCATAGTGAAACTACGTGCAGGCGCCTGTGATTGACGTCGAAGTGATTTTTTCTGGCTAAAAAAGGTACTTGACGTACTGAGGCCACATTCGCCCCCTCTTCCTGTGCGCCTGCGTAAGTAAACATACTTTCTGATATCGCCCACTGAGGGGCGATATCGTCCTCCTTGAGAAACAGGCGGTCATGGCCGGCCACAGATTGGGAGACACTAGTACATACTCTCCCACCGTCGGAGTTCCGAGAAGTTATCAATGGCATTCCATGTCATGGTTAGAACTCTTTCTCTTCTGAAAGTGAGGTTCCTCTGGACACTATTCTTAAAATATTTTCGCCGCCGAATTGACGTGGACCGAAAATTACGAGCTTTCCAACGGGTTTTTTTAGTTGTGTTGTCACGCTGACTCGCACTGACCGCTGAAAAACAAACCAATAAGTGAGTAACGACTTCCGTTCATAAAACAGTTTATTTTTGCAGATGACTGGTTAAACACTTTATTATTCATTATGTAACAGGAGTGAAACGAACGCAATAGCTTCCCATTTCGTTCAGTTTGTTCATACGGCAGTGGCACCTGTTCCTTTAGAGTCGGCACTGTCTGAAGTTGTAGGCGCAACATTTGCTCGTTCAGACTCAACAACAGCAAACGGCACAGCGGAACATTCAACATTTGGCGATGTTCTTCTTTGCATTTTACTGTTGTTCTGTTGAACGCTTTGTTGAGAATCTGGTCGAGAACTTTGCGTGTGATCGCTGTAACTTATCTGAATTTCAGAGTTAATTTGAAATTTATGTGGCTGCTGCTGCTGGCTTGTGGGGATTACAAATTGCTGTTGTTGAACGTTACCTACGTCGGTATACAAAACGGAACCAGTTGGGGGAACATGAACTTCCCTGAGTGCATTGGCACCTGGATGTTGTGCCTGTGGACGTACTGCAGCTGAGAAAGCTTGTGAAACCGGATATCCAGGAAACATATGGGGCATTCCAAACAAAGGATCACCTCGAGTGATCGGCAAGTCAGAACTACCAGCGAAAGCAGGGTTGTAGGCTACGGAATAATTACTTGGATAGACAGGTATTCCAAAGGCTGGAACTTCAGGCACTCTATGGTACAGCTGACCGGGAGAAGGACTCGAAGTTGCTGATGACTTTTTGTCACTTCTTTCTTTGTCTTCTCTTTTCACATCTCTCACTCTCCTGTGCCTTCCGTGTTTGTAAACGTTCTCACGTTCATCGTCGCTGCGATGCTTATGTTTGTGTCGACTGCGTCTTGAGCTTTCACTATATCCAGTGTCTGTATCGCTGAGCCTGCTTCGGCTATCACCTAGGGACCTTTTTCCATCAAAGTCGTCGTCTGATTCGTGTCTGTGATGACTGTGGCTTCTGTGCCTATGCTTTGAACATAAGGAATCCTTCGATTTTGAGCTCCTGAAATCAATCACGGTCAACTATGGTAATAAGATGCGCTCCTGACGCATATTATTCATAAATTCATAAACAAGGCGCAGCATGATATAAACTGTAATCGCAATAAAGGAAGGCCACGTGTTCAAATAAAATACAGCAATGATAGCCACATTCAGTATTATCAGAGAAGTTATGGAGTTACGAACTTCTCATGGTGATGCAATGTCCACACAAAGAATCGAACTGAAGTGAATGACGCTGGCACTGTGACTGCATTAGGCTTCTAGTAAGTTTCTGAAGATATATCTGTGGTATCACGAAGTCATGATCAATGTCTTGCGCTACTAGAACTATCACCAGTGACTGTCGCTGAGTTGCTCCTTCTGGCATATCCGAGTTACTCAAAATATGTCACTTAAGTTAGACCCGCTTCTTCTTGCGAAGAAAGTCTGAGCTTTCAGGGCATCCTGTTTTCAGTGTCTCGATAATTACGGCGCTGCAAACAGGATCAGACGTATACCGAAAGCTCCGAGTTTCTTCGGAAGAAGAAACGGGTCTAATGTAAAAAACCTGTTTTAAATACGGATAGGTGCACAAGCGTTAAGAAAAATCCTATCTTCGTCAAATCTAAATTACTACCATTTTGTCAGTCTTTCTCCTTGAAGTCATTATTAATTAAGACAGTGGTTACTTGAATAAAAAACTAGGACAGTTGATCTGATGACTGCGGCAGTTCCTACATGATTTACGAATACATGGCCTGAACAGCATAAATAAATTGGACAAAAAAATTATTCACCTGCTTCACGCGAAGCAGGGCATGGGAACGCAAGAGTTCATAATGTTACGCACATTAGGCTACAGTTCAAGTTATACGATTCAAGTCTCCAGAAATTTTCGTTTATACTTCCGGTCCGCTTTCAACCGTGGATATGGCGGGCAGCCTGTACTTCCTGCTCCCATGCAGTGATGTGCTTTAAAATGTAATGAATAGCGCCAATGGGTAAATTAATAGAGTTGGCGTCAGTGGGGCGTTTGTACTCTTTGCTGATATGGCTTACTCCTGCACAGCGCGGTAGTACCGAGATTTCTTCTGACTTGCTCCATGACTCCAGCTTCCCGTTCTATTTGTTGACAAAGCATAATAGGCTAACCCGAAAACTCAAATACCTCAGCCTGAAACGCCCTGATGGACAACAAAAACAGTACCCTTTTCTGGGTAACATGGTTAAATGTATCCCTAGCGGTTGATTTCAAACAACGTTTAAGTCTCGTAAGTGTTAGCTATCATACAGCACCATCCAACGAAACCATATTTCTGGTTCAGGAGCGCTGAAAAGCATATAGTTATGTACGTTACCTCATACTGCGTTGATTCTTCTCTTCTGGTTTTGTGGCTAAGGCGTCAACAGAATAACTTCTTTCTGTACCATCAGTTCTTTTCGTTGGGCTGGGAAAACTTCGACTTTTATCAACATCAGCCATCTTCATTGGACCATCCAGAACGGTTTCCAGGGGGACTGTTTCCATTGAACTCACTGGCCGTGCTTCATCTACTTGTTGCTCGCTTCGGCTTTTCATTTTTCTCTCTACTTGGCTCTCTTCAACTACTTTACGAGGATGTCCCATTAGCAATGCATCTTGTGGCCACAAGTGCTCACGCTTTTGGGGTTGGTCCAACGGAAATTTCCCGAAATCAGCTTGTCCTTGAGCAGAAATAACCCTGTTATTTCCTCGCTTAGGCTCTTCTTCAAATGTTTTATTCCAATAAGCTTCAGCTGAAATTGTTCCAACTGAAGCAGCAAAAGCTCCAAGCGCACACAGAGCAATCGTTTTAGAACTAAATCATAAGATCCTTAAACTACTTGATGGCCTTCACCTTTCCATAACCCCTTCTCCTGCCTATAACAACTTGACCGCACTTACAGTTAAAAACTTATGCACAGGCAGGTGATGAATGTCCACTATAAATAGCACAGAGGTCAAGGTGTAAGTCCTTAGCACCTTAAAACTTTTGTATGGAAAATTCAGTTCTCTAAGAACGAAACAACTATTCTGTGAACTATTCTGTATGGACTATGAAATTAAGAACATCTCACGGTTGCGGCACAATGTCCGCGCGACAAATCGAACTGAAGCGAGTGGTGTGGGCACTGTGACTGCTTTAGGTTCCTATTGACTTTCTGAGGGTGCACCTGTGACATCACCAGGCCATGACAAATATCTTGCAGTAGCACTGCTATCAGCAGTGGCAGCCGTTGGGTGCACTGAGACCCTCTTTCTGGATAATGGAATTACCCAAAACACATCAGTTACACCACATCCGCTTCCAGCACTCATTTGGAAAAGTTGCTATGGCAGGAACGGGATTGTTTATCCTCACGTTACCGACGCAGCAGTCGCGCACAACCACTGAAACAAGAACGTCATGGTACATGCCAGACTTTGGTAAACACACTGTTTTATGCTAACTTCAACGGTTGTTACTTCATTTCTTAAGTTTTTTGTGCGAGCGTTGAACATGTCCTAGAGGGGACTGTCCGCTTGCGCTGTTGTGAGCACTGGAAAAATCTGTGCTCCAAACAGGGGACGCAGCGTTTACCACATTGGGTAAATATCACTGATCTCTACTTTCTTGTCTAGAGTTAGGCTTCCTATAGCAGCTTTGCGAGACAACAGGCTGCTGCTCAGTCTGTGCTTCTTCCGTTTAGGATAGTGAAGAGAAACCAATGACTGAAAGGCATACACCATTATTCACGAGGAAGCTCAGAAAACTGCTGTTCACTGTTGGCAGGCAGTGCTGCAAAGCCATTGCCTTGACCGCGGCCAGTTTACCACTTACTTTCGAATACTGTACGCTGCGTAAGTCTAAACCAGAAGTGGAGAACAGCTACGCCTACGCGCGGTGTGACCTACAGCAAAAGAACAAGCAATGAATGAAACTCTTCTTATAGCTTTTGTAAACAAGGCGAGATGCGAGGGCTCGAAAAAGCGAAATAGCTGACCCAGTTGGTTCGTTCCCTAACAAAAGAGTTGCTGCACTCCCTTTGGTAGCGTCATTCCAATGGACACGTTGTCAATAAAAATGATTGGTTACGTGTCAGAATGATCGACCGCCATTGTTTGCTGACAAAGCGCAGATAATACTCGAGAATTTACATACAGAGATAAAAATAAGTAAGGCCAAAACAACAAAACGGACCCAAGCGTCACCCTTAAGAAAGAAACATCGCGGATTTTGACCTCGACGCCTTTCGTCGGGCAGATATCGCTTCACCCTCGCTGTAATATGTTTCAGTAGTTAATGATGATGATTAATACTACCTTTTGCGCAGAGCCTCTACTTCCCTGAACGACCATGGACGAGTAGCAGTTTTCAGTAAATACGAAAGCTTATTTTATCCTTCATCTCTCATTCTGCAGCCGCGCTTAATCACACAGGTACTCATACATATGCGAGTACGCATGCACGTACGTAAACTTTTGTGTACTTTGAACTGAGATTACGGTTAGCATAGGTTTGGTATATTCCACACAACAATAACCGATGATTGACGGTACTCCCTACACAAATCTGAAGCAAATAACGACTCTCTCATAAACTGAAGATTCGATGTTCTAGCTAGAAACTCAGGCTTTACCGAAACGTAGCTTCTTACTACTTAGGCAGCAAGCAAAGCCAGCAAGCAAAGGAAGACACGAAACGTTAAACGGTATGCTCTTTCATGCTTACGTCCAAGTCGAGTGTTTGTGAAGTTTTCATTTTGGCAGTAGTCATCCCAGACAACCACTGGAACCTTTTGATCCTCTGCGTAGTCTTCTCGTTGCCGGAGCACATGACGGTATTGAATTATGACACACAATAACACGTACAGCTGAAAGAATTAAATTTAAATCACCCTTTAGTCTTCGCAAGAAACACTTCTAGATTTTGAACAAGACCACGTCTTGGATTTCTTATCTTTAACGTTCGGGTTATGCACTTTTAAACTATTAGTATTAACACTTTCAACCAATTGCTGACGTTTGCCTCAATTTCATACGTGGAAGCAAGCCGTTTTACACTTAAGAGACTTTATCGATAAAGCCGATGGCACCCACCTTATCTCGTCTTTAATGTCTATGTTTTCGACAAAATAAAGTGCGTCCCGAAAGCTTTGTAGTCCATTATAAATCATTGTTGCAAAACGGCTGCCTCGGTACACACAGTGAAAACCAACGCATAAGTTAAAAGAAGGTATATTCTTAACCTTTAGCTCCATGAACTTTTACTGTTCCTTTTTATTAATAGTTCATCTACTCGAAAATAAAAGATTTTATAACGGTGTTTTCAGATTTCATGATTTTAAAAGACGGAAAATAAAACCGTTTATTTAGTACTTACACACAAAAGCTAAATTTCCGGAGCTTTCGGAGCCTATCACGCTCCGTTGTCAACGGTAACAAACACTGGTGTTTGTGGAGGAAACATTTATGTTTACCTATACCACAAAAAACTGGAGGATTGGAGAAAGCTGAGCAGACGGGTGAGCATCGGATAGCTTAGAGAAGAGTATAGTGCAGGTGCCAGCACTACGTATGACCTGAGCAAACAGAAAGATACGTTGTTGAAGTCCTATGGCGAAAGTGATGAACAGAAGCTTATCAGAAATAGAAAAATGCTACACACAGCTAAAAGACACAATCTCGACCGCAAGTTGAAACAGTGAATCCGTCAGCATCGTAGTGAACACGTTGCGCCTAACTGTAAGAACATTTAGGAGACAAGTAAGGCACTACCACGATGAACTAAAAATTAGAGGAATCTGTGTATACTCAACAGGTTGGTTTCAGAAGTTCAAGAAAAACGGAATAGGAGTTTTAAACATTTGCGGTGCTAAGCATCTGCTGCTCACAAAGCAGCAGAGGAATTCGTTGAAGAAGTCGCCAAAATCATTGCTGGTGAGAAGCTGACGCCAGAGAAAGTCCATAATCCTGATGAAACATCGTTATTCTAGTGTTATTGTTCCAGAAGTACAGTCACTACATCGGATTAAATAGACCGCCCAGGAATCACGGACGCAATGGATAGGATAACTGTGCTGGCATGTGGGAGTGTTGGAGGCACGCACAAATGTAAACTTGTTGCGATCAGAAAAAGTTCGCGCCCGCATTACTTTAATGGCCTGCAGTTATTACCAGTCCATTATAGACCTGGAACACTGGATGCTTCTTACGGGTCCAAAGGCCTTTATGTTTCAAACTCGGTACGGCTACTTTCTTGCCTGTTCTTGGTTTCCGAAATTAACCAAACAAACGGTCTACCAATGGATGGACGAGCGCTCATCAGAGAAAACGTCAGAACGATTTAACCACCTTGTCCCGTCTTCAGCGATAGGGTTGTGTTACATAATCATTTTGCGTCTGCTGAAGACGGGGTGCAGAAATACCTGAAGGCCACTCATCGCAAATAAACTTTTACACAGGACCTAGAATAGCCCTAAGTTACACTTACATACATGGATGCTCTATGCAAATTTTATCTCAACCAGTAAATGAGTTTTGTATTTGAACTTGGGTCCAACATGTTCGTCTTTACCTCTGTATTTGAATATATAGGAACGCTCAAGGTACGCGTATCAAAACGCAGTCACTCTATCGCTTCAGTAACCACAGCGTGAACCAGAAGAAACCGTGGATCAGCTCAGAGTAACTTGTAGAACGCCCTACATATTCCAAAATCCGGAATACCACTGGTCCTGAGCGTTTCGGATAATGGATCACCATAACGTATTACATACTAATACAGTTGCACTAAGATGGATAGATACATGCACGTTTTCAATAACCGCATAGCGCATTACATGATCCACTAATATGCAAGATTCATCAGTGCAATAGGAAACTCACATTAACGATAACAGAGAGGGATTCAATTATGGTAAGAATGAGCCAGTAGTTCTCCACTCCCTAAAGTCAGAATTGAATCCAAGACGCCAGCTCATCTTAAAACCAGTTACCCACGACCACCACGTAACGCAGTATGCAATTGAACAGAGAATTGACGCCGCAATACATGGAAACCATGGCCAAATCAAATGCTTCGAACTCTAAAAGAAAGGGCTGTGCAGATGAAAGCAATTGTCGCGAGATTACCGTATGGATGCCATATATTAGAGCCACTGATCCAAACAAGAGGAAGAAAGCGGAAATAAGGCAGAGTATTTGTACGACGAAAAGACCTGAAATATTGCGTAAGAAGTGGTAAAAACTCCAAGTAACAATATCTTAATAAAATTCAACTGTAGTAACGCTGCTCATTAGGAGTCATCCAGGCCAATTCAAAGCCAGGTTTCCAGTGCTCCTCTTCCGGTTTCCACACACCAAGCATTGGAATCCTCTGTTCATTAGCTGCCTTATCCTTTAACAGACGGATGATCCATGTTTGCCAGCTGAAGATCCCAATTTCGGAAATGGAGTACATCTAAGTACAGTTATATACAGCAGTTGACAAAAATTCGAAGCAGCCCATTCAACTGGCAAACTTGGAGCTCCGGATAGCAGACATATCAGCTACTCAACTAAAATTTTTTGACCAAAAAGCAGCATAGGATAGGTTACCGGTGAAGAAACGTTCCTCGGGGGCGACGTAAAACTTTGTCCAATCTGGGCCGAGATAACGATAATCATACGATTCATACACTCCGTAGAACGGTAACCGACGGTTGGCTGTCTTATCCCTTTCCCACTTGATCACGTACGATTGCCACGAGAATATGCACAGCTGGATAATCGAGTATATCTACAAAGCAGCAAACAAGTTGCAAAACCACTATGCCAGTCATCGGCAACTCAGCATGGCGCTCTTCAAGTGGCAAACGACGTGTACCCCATATACGAACTTACTCATGCAACTTTGACTACTGTTCATGGAATATTAGCAATTCTGCATAATAAAACTGATCAAAGGGATAATCATTCCATTACCCTGTATGAGTTTCTGTGTGGTAAGAATGTCTCCAGTTCGTACACATGGGCAGTCAAACTGACAAAAGTTTAATACATGAAAAAGTAGATGTTTGCATCCGTTTAGCGTCGAAGTTTGCCAGCTGAAGAGACCAATCTGAGTTAACGAGAATACCTAAAATAAGCAGACATGCAATGAGCATAAACCTATTAAATATAAACTTATATTTTATAAAGTTAAAATAAACTTTTTGTCACTTAGCTGACAAGTGTAGCGATTATACCACATGACTAGAAGAATGGTTTTTTAAATTGTAAGCGACACTACATAAAGAGAATCTTTGAGCTTTACATTATTTTATCGACAAAAACAGTTCTAATAATGTCTTCACAACTGATATTTGCGGTGACACCCGTTTAATGATCCGTAAAAAATAGAGCAATATAGCGGTATTCAGAGCTTTCACGATTATCAGATCCCGTCGTCAGCTTAAGACGTTGAGACAGGGAGGGAGCTCTCCCCCTCTCTCAACCTTGTGCCCTGAAGACTCTATCTGAAGGTCCTGAAAGCCCTTAATACCTCTACAGTATTAAATGTTTTACATATCATTAAACGGATATCACCATAAACTTAGCCATGGAAGCATACACCTTCGTTGCCCAGTCTTCAATTTCAGTACTATATATGAAATCATCCTCGTGCTTCAATTGTTATAATCTTAATCGTTATAACTTTGATCAACTAGTTGATTAATCGCCTACTTCTTTGGCTATCGAAAATGAAAGATATTTTAACGGCGTTTTGAAATTTCATTACTGAGTGATTACGGAAACGTACAAACCGTTTATTCTGTACTTACACCACTTTCCAAAATTCCGGAGCTCTCGGAGCCTCACGCGCTCCGTTGTCAACGATTACAAATACCAAATACCACAAATCAAATTTGCGATCGTTGAAAACGGAGCGCACCAGGTTCCGAAAGCTCTGACGATTTAAAATTGTGTGTAAGTAGACAATAAACGGTTTGTACCTTTTCCGTAACAAATGAATATAATAACCATCATTTGTCAAAAATAGCAAGGCTATGGTCAACGAAATAAGAGTTGTTCCTAGCTGCTGACGAGATTCTCGCCAGTTATGACGTCAAAGACCCTTTAAGTAGCATTCCATTCCATTGTCGCAGAGCCTTAAGGAAAGATGAGTCTACTCAATAGAATGAAACTAAACTCTTTTCATATCACTAAGGTCACCTCTTTTTGCATGCATGAAGGCAACTATTAGCAATTTGAAAACAAATTCTATCAGCAAGTCAATCGAGCCCCAATCAGTAGCCCCTTACCGCAGTTCTTGCACGTTGCCATGGAAAGCCTAGGGAGGAAAGTTTCTGAAGCAGTGGATATACAAATTGCACCATGCCTCTTTAGACGTTATGTTGATGACGTCTTTGCTATTATAAAAAATGGGAAAGAAAAACAATTCCTAAAATTTCTGGCACAGCATTTTCCCCAACCAAATTGTTTTCACCATGGAAAAAGAAAAAAATGAGATACTTCCTTTTCTTGATGCCTCGATTATTCACATGGACGAGGACTTAAAAACCAAAGTTTACAGGAAATATACTCGTACAGGTCAATACTTCTATTTCTCCTACCATCATGCATGCTAAGTAATGCAGAGTAGTCTATGCGGCATGGTAGACCGAGCAAATAATTTATGCAATCCAGAATTTGTCCATTCAGAACTTAACTACATTAGAAAGACCTTTTCAAAAAATGGTTTTCCTCAACCATTTATAAACTATAAACTATGTCATCCAGAGTAGACTTCATAGACGCCATCCTTCAGAAAATGGCTATTCGAATATACTACGCCTTGTTTTGTCCTACTATGAGGGTTTAGGTGAAAAATCGTACGCTTAGGGAGAAGTTTAGGCTTCCGCATTATCTTCAGAAGCTCTCCAAATTTTCGTTCCCTTCTTCGCAGAGATATAACATGAATTTCTTTCAATGAGAAAACAAGAGTCGTTTTGCGGGATCAAATACACTTACTTGGATGTTAATATTGGGGAAACTGATAATACGTCAGCCCACGGAACTCGTTATTCGTCATGAAATGGTTAAAAAGTAACAACTTCATGCTAGATTTTATTTACGGCAAGAACATTTTATAAAAACTGACTTTTTGCTCCGTAGCTTTCGGTTCTGCTCTTGACCCGTCCTCAGCGGTAATGATGATGAGAATTACACAACAAATTACAATTTCAGCAAGTTAAAACACTCTGCTTACAGTTACAACAAGTTATAACAACGCAAAAAACAGCTACAATAATGGAACCCCCTACCATGGAATACTGCCAAAAGTGAAACCTTCCGTTCCTACGGATAGGGTATTAAATGCACCAGCAGTCGCAGAACACGCATCCCATTGCTCAAATGATCTTCAGACAAGAATTTTATGCAACGAAAGTAATCTGCGTGTCATAACTCGACATACAATCGTGACCAATGGGTGCAGGTCAGCAAAGTTTCGTCAAACCTAGTCGATCCGTACAACTGCTGCTCTTTACTTTAGCTTGCAGGCGTCTGGTGCACAAATGAATAGGTTAGCAAAAACGGGTGACGAAATAAATAGAAATCAACTGCCAAACAAATATACTTCAACAACACGGAAACACGAACTATTACCTTGTCAACTCATCATTCTCTTGTGTTGTGACCGCTGAAAACGGGTCGAGGCCAACACCCGAAAGCTCCGGGCTTAAAAATTATTCTTCTGAACGGGCACTACCGCAAATAAAAGAACAATGTAAAGGCAGTTATCGAGCAATGTTAAAATAGGGGATCCCTAACTTATGACGTTCCCATTTCGATGGATTCAACTTTACGATGAGTTCGATGTTTGTGTACATGAACTGTTCCCATATGCGGCATTCTACTTTTTTCTCCAGAACAGAATTGTTGCATTACAAAGCAGAGTTACGTGTGATGATTTTCCTCAACCGTGAGAGTGTTTTGCCCTGTTAAGACAGGTTGCACTAACTGATTGAATATAAATTGAACTGAAACATGCTTAAGCAGCGTTCGCTGTCACTTCGTCATTGACTACGGAGTCAGGACTTGCAAACTGAGATACACTGCGTCGGTGTCAGCATCTGGCCCACACCCCCTGCCGAACTCGAGGCGACGAAGTGGGGTCTAATCTGGGATGTTTCGGCAGTCTGTGAATCAGACCTTCTGGCTCTATGCGTGGGTTCGACGGCCGGCTACCTATAAGAAATTCCGAGTCAGCGACAAAATTAAAGATGATAAATTTTTGTCGTCTTTAATTTTGCCGCTGATGGCACAGGGAGTTCTGCTGAGGGGTCCGCATAGCTACAGCATTTTCACGGAGAAAGTCACGTCTTGTTCCCTTAATGAGAAAAAAATGTAACAGAAAATCGAAGCTCTCGGGACCGCCAGGTCCCGTCATTAGAGTTGTGGCAGTCCAGCTTCAAGTCGTGGAATATTATGACGTAAAGTTTGTTTGACCGGTCTGTCTCATTAAATATGCGAGCCGTAGTTTTCTTTATGAAAGCTTATACGTCCCTTACAACAAACCCAATCTTCAGCTATGGCATTTGCCTTGAACTTTCGCCAACAATACTGTTTTCAAAGTTAACAAGGATACAACCGTGATACCTTCATCATAACGAGCGCCAAAGTTCTAATTAATAAAAACGCCTACTATTTTCGCAAACATCTAATACATTTGCATATCTAAGAAACAGTAAATGCGTTCGTAAGGCGCTTGCTATTATCCGCGGCGGCCCTGGAATGCATAACCCGCAGATACGGATGCTTCATTCAAGTCGTCATGAATAAAAACGTGCTGCTAAGGACCGTTAGGAAACATCATATCTTCAACACAATCACTTATGATATTGGTTCTATTGAAATAATTTCATCATAAAAAAAACGTGATGCATTATTGCTTCCAGGACAATAGTCCAGTACAAAATGTCCACGACCAAAAGGTCCATGACAAAAAGGTCCTCCAGACAAATAGTCCTGGACAAAATTGTATATGAGACAGAGGGTCCACGGCAAAAACGTCCATTAGACAAATCTTCCACGAGTCTTCAGATCCAGCTAATGCTTTTGTTGTTGGGCTTTAATTAACCAATACTAACAGAGTACGGCAGAATGGATAATACTGACAAATAAATTATGAAATGCTAAGCAGCAAACGAGCGCTTTCAATGCTACGGGCGGATATTTCATTATCGAGTCCTGAGTGACCCTGCCTGACGGTTCGCTTAATCATTTTACACCGTTCCGCGCCGATTAATTAAAGGCCAACAACACAAGCATCAGCTGGATCTGAAGACTCGTGGAAAATTTGTCTGATAGGCATTTTCGCCGTGGACCATTTATCTCATGGACACTTTTGCCCGGGACTATTTGTCTCGAGGACCCTTTTATCGAGGGCCTTTTTGTCGTGGACCTTTTGATCGTGGGCATTTTAGTCGCGGATGTTTTGTACTGGACTATTTGTCCGTGAACCGATGCATTTGGTAGATTACATTTGCTCCCACAGAAACAGACGTTTCCTTTCTCACGTTTGAACGACGTGAAATCTTGCAGGCCGTATGCATTCTTAACACTCCGGATGGAAGAAGCCGTGTAGGGCAGGTCAACTCGTTAGCAAAGCCTTGCCTCACTTTGAGTGCATTACAACAAGTTTAAAATGTAACACCGAAAAAACATCCAACGAAGCACATGTTATCGATGATTCTTGCAGAAATAACCATGAACTTGTAACACGCTAAGACCTCAATGCATATTACGAGCCAAAGAAGGAAACTTAGAATTCATTACTCAATCAAGTTTCAACTACTTACCATCGTCCAGATTCCTGAAGTTATGCATCCATCCTTCAGGTTCCAACAAAAACATGGATTGAAGTTCATTTTTTCCTTCATCATTGCATGCAAAAAGTCCAAGTGACATCGAGTTTGTTGCCTTTAGTCTTCCTTACGGACCAATTTGGCAGTCGGAATTGAAAGGCCTTGTCCACGGTATACTATAGCTGCAATAGCTATGAAGTGCTATAAGCAGCTGCTTCGGCTGTCATCAAGAGCAGAAAGCGAACCAGTGACGACGAGCAAGGATGCGGACAATTTGCGTGCAGGTCAACGACAACAACGCTTGAGTTACTATTCCAACTGGTTTACTTCACCGTACGGTCGCTTCTGCGACTCCGTTCTCCACAATGTGTCACGGGAGAAACGGAAACCGGTTTCTCGTAAGCCGGCCCTTCCAATCAATCGCACGAGGACGGCCGTCGTAAACAACAGTGCTGGAAATGGCGTAGATTACCTTACGCCTACAACCTAATGTATCTCAATAAAGAGAAATTGTTCAGTTCTTTCAGCTTATAGACCAAAGCCTTGAGACGGGAAAAGCCATAATTCCGTAACCAGTACAAATATGGGAAAGCACACCAACGCGTAGCTGATATACTGTGACTACGTACAACTGAATCAATTTTCTTCTAAACTTCGTAAGCCATCGTAAACTGCATGGTCACCTGGAAACTGCAGACAACACATAGCACACGTAAACGGGGTGGTCAAATGTGCAAGCTGTACATGATTGGACGCCTGCCGTGACAGGTTCGATACGGATCTTTGTTTGTCATGCGTCATACGCGTCGCTGCAATGTCGATAAAGCTAGGTAACCGCGACTTCGTCTGCAGTAACAGATCGATTGGAATGATATGTGTAATAAAAGGACCATCTTTTCACTGCTAGCTTTGCCATTGAAACGCGCTAGCTGTCTAAAGTTTGGTTAGGCTGTTTTATGTTGGCAGAATTCGCACTTTTCATCTCATCCAAAGCGCGAGATAGGACACAAACATTGTGACCCATTTCGATAAGCTACAGATTCAGCAAACTTTTACTTTCACAGTGGATTCAAATTTTGGAGCTTAAGCATGTGTAATCTAACCTTATTTCCTTTATAGCAGGGGGATAAACAAGGTGGATAAAAGGCTCTTTACTGGAGTAAAATGTTTTCAGCGAAATTGCACATTTTAAAGCACACGCATTAAAAATGTAGCTTTTGGTATGGCTTTGTAGAATTTCGTAATCATTTATGGAACAACAACCCATGTTTTTAATGTTTTCTTAGTTTTCCCGAAAGCACACAAACTAATGTGTAGGGCACAGCCCACCTGCACATCCTTCAGAACAACCTGAAAATCAGGATTACGACACTACAGTATACATTCTCTCTTGAATTCTACGAGTCAGTCTGAATAAACTAAGTTGCTCTCTACATAATGAAAGAATACAAACACTGGTTATTGTTCAGTAAACGGTTACGAAATTTTGAAGCATATTATTTTTCATTGAATCAACAATGCAGCTCGACTTTTGACGCACCATTTATCGCTGATTCGGAAAAGAAAAGTCACCATGCACTTTGAAAGGCTTACACAATAACTACACAGTCAAAGCGCTGTTGTTCACATTTACTATTCGCGAACGTGACTCGTGCGCAAGTTGTAGGCTAGCTGAATGAATGCTTCAGTAACACCAATAACAGGTAAGCTAGATGACTAAACTACAATTAGTTTCAGTTACCTAGAAAAATATGCATATTTGTTCAGAAAATAGGCTTTGTGCAATCGCAAGGATTTGATCTTAACGTGAGCAGCACTCCTAATCTCTGGTTAACAACTCATCTTCTTCGACCAATCTCTACTCCTGCATTATTCATGAAAGACGCAAGTTCAGCCATTACTACGATTTTAGTTCTTCGATAAGGCATTCATTGTTGAGTTCTTCTTTTCAGGATTCATAGTTTACATCATCAGCGTCGGATAATGGCATTCATTAAATGAGTTGGAATCGAGAACGGCAAACCTATCAGAGAAAAAAGGTCAAGGTGATGCACCTTTAGGTTTCGAGGAAAACGGAAATAAGCGTCCTTCCAATTGAAAAAGCAAGGTCGAAACAAATCTCACATTTTCCACAGCGTAGGACAAAAAGTAAGCGGCAAGATCTTTTGCGAAATCCGTTTCATGGTAAAAAAATGAAAATGCAGAATGGAATCAGTTTTCCATTTCTAGTGAGCCAACACGGAAAACAGTGTTTCGAATCGGGAAAATGAAGAAGTAGAAAATGTTGTGAACAATGAAGCAGTTGAGCGTTAGTTGGCATGCCGTTGAAAGATTCGCGTGTTGAACTTTTGCAGATACGGAAAACGGTAAACATGATTCCTTCGCACTTTGTCCTTTCAACCAATTGAAAATTTTTTCAGCTGTTCTTATTCTATCGAAGCAGACGTTCGTACTGTTTGTGGCAATTTAAAGCACCCGCGAAAAGTCAAGCTGCCACAAGGTTGATTCCTTGAAAGCCTGTCTGGACAAGCTTTACTGCGTTGATCTGTACAGGCGGTGATCCGTGAGCGCCAGTTCCAGTGTGTACAGTGCATCTGGTAGCTGTTTCAACCCACTTGGTCAAGGTCATTTTTGTCGTTCAGGCGACTTGAGATAATGCGTGGTCGTGGGACAGAAAGACATTGTGTTTCTTCGACGCAAACTTTGGGCGCTTCTCTTGCAGAACCTGCGATAATTTTCTAATCTGCGTGAACGTGAAGTAGACATCTCCACCGACCGTCCGACCAGGTTGCAGCAACTCAGGATGAAGAATAACTTCTCGATCTCAAAGTACATATTTTACAATGGGTGTTGGTCTTTGGGGTAGTTGTGGCCGCTTGTCCCTGCTTTACCGCACTGTTTTTCCCTTTTCTAGTCGTGGTGGAAGATTAAATTTTCATGCCGAGTAATGATATGTGTGACAGGAAACTCTTCTCTCTTAATTTATACAACAGGGTTTGGCAAGTTTCTTTTCGTCATGCCAGTTTGTGTCTACTGTTGTGGCATCCATTTTCCGCGCGTATGTGTTTCACTCATAGATCTGGTCCCTCAGCTAGCAGTCAACTGGTTCACGCCAAGCACTTTTGCGAGTTCTCAAGTTGTCATAGCTGAGTTTTCTTTAAGCAGGGCCTACAAATCTTCTTCTTCTTCCCTAAGCTAAGGCACCTTGACTACGGTCGTTCGTAAAGGCGGAAGTCACCAATCCAGAAGCAATTGTACCACTTCTTGCACATGTTTGCAGATACTAGTCCCTCATCATAAGTGTCGCACAAAATTCTTGCGGCTACTGCTGTTGTCTTTCTTTGGTTAAAGAACAAACGTACACAAGTACTGAAAATCAACTTGTCGGGGTGCATTACAAACGAAGAAAAAGCAACCATTGAATGAACGAAACTGGCTAAAACTTTTCGTAGGCGCGAAACAAATGTTCAGTAGAATTGCGCCTACGCTGCAGATAGTTAAGAGCTTGCGCAATACTCAACAGTTTTGAAGCTCAAACTAACAGTACGAACTTATGCATCCAACTAATAGTTCTTTTCTGTTTGTGAGAAACATCCCACACTGACCAGCAAAGATGAGCGAGCTGTTCGAGAACAGCCGCTGAACACGCACGTTACAAGGAGTAGTGCCTAGCTGATGAACCAAAAGGCTACGCATGGGCGACTAGTCATTGCATCATAGAGATTATCTTATCGCATGCTGCGATACGAGGCATGTTATTCATTTTTTGCTCTGTCTATTCTGTGTGTGTGCACCGTTCGACACTTGTTCCTAACCTTGCAGCGGTAATCTTAAAGTGCTGCCATTAGGGGCTCAGTCTGCGTACTAGCCTGGAGCATTTTCCATCAGATTATGGGCCCAGAACTCGCTTCAACCGTAGTTTAAGTTTGACCGACGCTGGTGCGGCACCCTTCCTTTCACTCTAACAATGAATGTGACCCTCGGGAAGGACAATGTCAGCTGGCTGAATGGCGGAAATTATATGTGCTCGAAAACGAAGGTGAAGGCTATTCTCATCCGAGGCATTCTTCAGGACGTTGTCTCCATTCCTACGTCTGAAATCCACACAAGTGCTTGGCAGAAGCAGGACAATAAAGCAATGGCCTTCACTACCCTATCGGCAGAAGTTGGCCAGTTTCTGCGTATCGCAAATTGTGATACAGCATTTGAAGTATGGGAAAAGCTTCAGAAGCGGTATGCGAGGTTCAAATTCGGTAGTCAGCTGCATTTGAGAAGAAAGTTACAAGATATTCGCTTCACATGAGGACCAATCTAGATAGGATCAGATCAAATCAATTCTATTTTTATGATGATTGAAATTCGGAAGCCGATGGTACGCAATTTAGTACTGGTGAGTTGGTTACGGTGCTGTTAAGCGGTCTCCTAAAGTCATACTCAGGACTGATCACGGCTCTAGAAGGGCACGACGAGGCGGACCTCTCCATCAAGCTACTGGCAACATGCTGGACAAGTATCAATGCCGTGCGAAGTGCTGCGGTAGCGTGGGTGACGGCAGGACAGCACTGTGGATGTCGCCTGTAACGAACAGCAAACTAAGGATGGAAGGGGGAGAGGCCAAGAAAGAAGTAGTGCCGTAAATGCTTCTTTTGCGGAAGGCGGGTCATTCAAAGGCTGACTGCGAAGCTTTTAGGAATATGAAAGCCGGCGAAGCGTCCCCATGCAATAAGACAAGCTTCGCTGCGACAAACCACGTTTCTGTCACAGTGTGTAAACGAGCTTATGGTTCGTGGACTCAGGTGCCTCCAGCCACATGACCAGTGAGAAAACTTTCTTCAAATCGCTGCGGCCTTACAAACAGCAAATCTACCTGGCAGACGGCACATGGGGGTATAGGCGACGGATGGTTGCATTTCAGGCTGTCGGCAGAATGAAACCGGTGTAACTGCAGAATGCGCTATACGCCCCATCATCAAGGGAAATCTTTTACCTTTAGGCAAACAGTTCAGCATGGATTCCGAACGGTGTTCGAGGATACCACATGTAAAGTGTTAGAATAGTCTAGCCCAGTGATTCTCAAGTGGGCGCCGGAAGCCCAAGGGGATGACGGGTGGGGAGCTACTGCCACGCGGGCTCCTGTTAGGGCGAGGGTTGCGCTGGGTCGTAGATGTTAGAGCATGGTCAGTTCAGCGTCAGTCATCGCCAAAAGGCCAATGGACACCGAAGCAAAAGGTATTCGTGAAAGAATACAGACAATTAACGCTTTGTGCTCTCCGCGACCGATCCTACAAAGCCAGCACTGGGACGCCGGAGACCTACCGGCTGTGGCCAAACGGCGCTTGCGACGTCTGTGGGAAGGGGAGCTAGCATGTCCAGAGGGGCGCTGGTGCAGAAAAGGCTGAGAAACTATGGTTTAGACTCTAGACCAGTGTTTCTCAAGCTTCGCTCTGCCGTCGCCCCCTAAACGTCATGATCGCCCCCTAAACGTCATGATCGCCCCCTGGTTTCTGCCGCCGCCATTTTGACGCCAGGGTAGAGCTGCCATGTCGCAATTGATACATTTTTCAGGTCTTTTTACGTTCGTGCCCGGAATTTGGCCATACCCGAAGGGATTACGCAATATTACGTAATCGGGGGTCAGCCCGCGTAACAGCGTTACGGGTAATCCTATTAGCGTCGGCGTCTTATTCAGCAGAGCAGAAGACGCCTAGTACAGCGTTCAGCGAGTCAACTCTGACCATGAACACCTGCGGACGCTTTGTTGCCAGGGAAGTTTCGGAATAAGAAGGCAAAGCGAGAACTGCACAGGCGTTACAATGCCAGGCGACCAGCACCGTAGTCCAAGATGTGCTGTTCCCCACCATGCGGGAAAGTACCACGGTGCTGTTCCTCCAAGAACACGGAGTGCTCCACCGGATTCTTTTTACGTTCGTCCCTGTCTGTGCAGGATGGCGGCCGAGCTCCTCGGTCACTCAAATTATTCGTCGCTCAAGCCGCTGATGCTCATTGCTCTCTGCATTAACCGAAAATTCGCCAAAACAGTTTCTGTAGGCCGCCTAAGCCTAAACCAAAACTAAACACAACTGAAACGTTGGTCCTACTTTTTCTGCGTAAACTGAAAATTAGAGAAACTAGTACTGTTCTTGAGATCACTTGTTGACCAAGCAGACTGCGCACAGTCGGCTCAGTGTAGACGCTAAAACAAAACTGCCAGATGATCGGTCTGCACGGTAGAATAGAGCCGCCACCGTTCAATGCCCTCTTACGCCGTGCCACCAGGGGTCATCAGTAACCCGATTATCAATCATCACAATGCTGTGACACAACGGGGGGAGCGCTGCCGCGGGTGGCCAAATTCCGGGCACGAACGTAAAAAGACCCCATTTTTCAATTACCACCTACTAATTTTTCTGAACTAGTTGCGCGCTTTCTTAGCAGCACGCAGAAAACTCCATCGCCCCTCAGACCTAAATCGCCCCCTTCGCTTCTATCGCCTCCTTGGTAGTTCAAATCGCCCACTGGGGGCGATATTGCCCCTTGTAGACCATAGTTTGTGAACGTTTTTCGCGCCAGCGCTCTCCAGCACCTTCTCAGCGTCGCTAACGCTCCCCGGATGTCTCTATCACAATTTGACCGCCGCCGTTTGGTCGCGGACGTCCAATGCAGGTTCCATAGGGTCGGTTGGTGATCCCAAAGCGTTGATTCGACCACCAGTACTTTTTATTTCAAGGTCTGTTGGCCTTTTGGTGCCGACTGTCGCTGAACCGACCATGGTAAAACTTGCAAGTCCAACATTCCCTTCACCCCCTTTGAGAATCACTGGTCTGGACTCTAGAGTTGTAACGCGGGCACTGCAACATGGAAGCCTGTATATGCCGGCTTGTATTGTAGCGGAGGATTCCGCTAGAATGGCGAAATGTGGAACTTGCTTGCACAGATGGCATTGCCAGTTGGGACACGGGGATCCAAATGCAATAAAAAGGAATCAGGTCTCAGGGATTAGCCATGGGAGTCACTGTGAAGACGTGCGACAAGCCTGTTATCTGCAAACACTGCGTGACTGGAAAGTTATCTCGGTAAAGATTTCCGAAGGGCATGAAGAGAGCAGTTAGGTCGCTGGATCTTGTTCATAATGATGTATGGACCAATGCCAACAGTGATGTTGAATGGAAATCTGTACACGCTGGCTCAGATCGATGGCTATTCAAGATTTACAGTGGTTCGACTTCTGAAATCGAAGCATGGGATGACCAGTGCCATAATGGAACATGTGGCAAAGGTGAAAAAAACGTTTCGGCAGAAAGCCAATTGCGATTCGCACCGACAATGGCAGGAAATATGCCGCCACGAGCTGCAGAAGTACTCGAGGGAAGAAGGCACAGGGCATCAGACGACCATGGCATATATTCCACATCGTGTCTGAACGCAAGAATTGTTCGCTAACGCAAATGGCTAAGGTCTACTTGATGGTAACTTTCACAGCCGCTTTTGGGATGAATTGGTCGATCTGCAGCGTATTTGGAGAATTTCCTGACCAGCCGAAGCTTAGACAAGACGTCTTACGAGTATTTCTTTGGACAGAGACGGCATCTTGGATACATCTGCGTATGTGCTCCAAGAATTCTCTGTTAGGTACCCAAGCAGAGAGTACGGAAGGAAAATGACAAGGCAGTAGAAGATTGATGGGCAAAGGAGGGCGATATCGCGCCCGGCGGGCGATTTCGAAGTTCAGGGGGGCGATAAGCGCGAAAGGGGCGGTTGGGCGCGGTGAAGGGCTAAGGGGGCGATGAAGCTAAAAGGAGCGGATATTGCCAGAGCGCAGGAGGAATTTATGGGAAATGGGTTCCCGCTTTTCTTGTCATGACCGACTAGACAGGGGCATTGGTACAGTAGTTTCCAAGGGAACCGGTCGAACATTCTATCCCAGTGTTTCTCACCGCCCCCTGCCTGCTCTTATTACTGCAGCGGCGGTGAGAGGTTCTCTACTAACTGTAGAGCGGCAGTGGTCCTCTCTGTTGCCGCTGGAATGACCCATCTAGCGATCCGATCAAGGTGACAGGATGTACTCGAAGCCTCTGATTTTTCCTCTTTTTACCCTCCTCGCGGCTTGGAATGCGAAAATGCCAACGATCAATAGCAGCAAAAAGAAAATGCAGCTCATGCTCTACCGTGGAGCGGCCGCAGACGACCAGAAGCTTTAGTCGTCTGTTGCTACAAGCGGGACGTTACCGCCCCCTGGCCGCGCCAGCGTCCCCCAAGTGCCTGTTTCGTCTCCACTGCCCCCAGAATCTCTGACCGCCCCTTTGAGAAACACTGTTCTATCTCGCTATTTCCGAAAATTCCAAAAAGAAAAAAGATTTAGCATGAAAGACCATCTGGAAGCACTATTGTTTTGCCTAAATTGCTACATTAATTGCTCCCTATTTATTGCAGTTTTATAAATACATTTAGCTTCCTCCATTGCCACCATAGTTTAAGTTCGTTCTCTCGTTGTTCAAGACAGGGTGGAAGTTCTTGGTATCGTTGTTCCACTCCAATGTTGTCTGTGGAAGTTGTTTTGCTTGACCTGTCGCTTTCTACAACTTAAGAAATCCTGTACAAATTCATTGATGGTGTCGCGACCGTTCGCGTACGTAGCAAAAACCTAAGAGGCTGGCTTTATCAATGAACATCGTTTTACTGTATACTAGCTTGTTCTACGCCCACGTTGTGTTCTTACGCCCAGTGGGGATGGCATTCTCGAGGTTGAAGAAGGGGGCGATATCAAGCTCGGCCTTGCGCATCACTGCAATAGAAGGTGTACTTATCAGGGATGGTGATGCCACCAAAGGTTATCTGATTCTAGATCCGAAGACGGATTGCGAATGGAGCACCCGTTCGGTAAGAATCGTAAAAAAAGCGGAACTGGAAGAACGCACAGCCGCCCAGAAGGCAAGCTAGCAATAGGAACGAGTAATTCTCACCCGAGCGGGGTCATTAAGGCCAACCTGAAGCGCCCGAAAGAGCAGGAGTTACCAGTAACTGTGTCGAATCAGGTATTGCACATTAAGAAGGACCGGAACTTGTCGAGGGGTTGACACTGCCAGCAATAAAAACTCCAATACGACATTCGCAGAGGTCTCAAAGAAAAGGAAGCCATCTTTGTGGGATGAAACGGCCACTCTCCGCAGAAGAACGATCATTGACAACGGAGCGTGAGTAGCCCCGAAAGACTGCACTTCAAGTGTAAGTACTAATAAACGATTTTTACTTTTCCGTAACAACTAATTTGATGAAGACACAGACTACGCAACGGCTCTCACGTAATCCGCGATCGCGCCAGGTGTTACGTAATCGAATTAGGCGGCCAAATTTGACCCCGTTCCGTTAAAGCAAGAAGACCCGAAATGAATAGTGTAATTACGGAGATTTGACCCGTGAAAATTTTTATTCAGCGAAGTGAGAACTTCTCATGCGCTGAAGACGGGAACAGACGATTCCTGAAAGCTTCGCTGAATAAAAATGTTCACGGGTCGAATCTCCGTAATTACAGTATGCATTTCCACGCGCCCGTTCGGAAGAGTTTCGTTTTCAATGCAAAGCTACAGGAAATGTGAATAAATAGGCTTTACTGCCCATCAATCCACACTGAACGCTGAACGCCTGTTTCAAAAGCTTTGTTTCGCTCCGTTATCAGTGCAAATCAGATTCCCTTTTGTAAGACGCCAGCCTGGCAAGACAAAGCTAAGCAGTCCTTATACCACGTGCACAACATGAGAAACGCCCCTGGTACCAGTCCAATCTTTGCTGAAGCAAAGAACATGTCGAAAACTTGAAGTTTAATTATTATTTAGAGCAAAGAAAAGCGTAAGCTATAAATCTTTGGACATACGTAATGGGGTACGTCTAGAAGCTTCTAACCCAGCAACATTCCCAAAAACGACACATTCCAAGAGCGAGTTCCCACCAAGTCTATTTCCACCATGCACACCACCGCTCACTTCTCCAGCTGCATACAGTCCTTGCAGAACTGAGCCATCATTTTTCAATACCCGCGTTTGATTGTCTATGGCAATTCCGCCCATCGTGTAGTGGATAACAGGTGTAATTTTTGCTACATAAAATGGCTTATCCCATGCAAATGTTGTTGGAAAAAGAGTCTTGCCAAATGAATCCAGCTGTCTCTTGGATGCTTCGTTGTACTCGGACAACGTCGTGCCCAGCTGTGACGAAGGAATGCCAATTACCTCAGCGAGCTTCTCACCATTATCTACTTTCTTAAATCAAGGTTATAATGAGATAGGTCTATTACTGAATAAATTTACCATGAAGAAGTTTTTTACGTTCCAATAAAACCCAAACGCTGGTCTACCAAACGCATCAACTGCAGCGTCGTTAAGCACCAGGAAAGCAATGTGTCCAACAGATTCATCCTTGCCACAGAATGTCTCAATCTGTTTTGTTAAGTAATCCCGTGGACCTAGCTCGTTGGCGAAACGTTGACCCTTTTCATTCAGCAATATACCACCAGATCCACGAAGTGCTTCGGCAGCCAAGAACTTGGTTCCTTCGGCAGGAGATTTTGGATCAACAAAGCCGGTTGGATGCAACTGCACTTTGTCCATATCAACTAAACTGGCTCCAATTGCCCGAGCCATCTTAACGCCTGAACCGATCGCGAACGGACCATTAGTCGTTGGATAAGCAATTTTCTCGTTAGCAAATTCCTGAGTAGAAGTTAAGATTCTCAGCAGGTCATCTTAAACTATAATGACATACTTTTAAAAGAGAATTATTTGTATGATCGTTGCTGAATCCCCCAGTTGCCAAAATGACTGCGTCCGCATTGATCACCTCTTCATCAGGTGCACTATCAGACTTCACACGAACTCCAACAACAGCTCCATTTTCGTCGACCACTAAGCCACGCGCAAGCGTATTCGTGCGAACGTCGAAGCGGTCAGGCTGCGAAGAAGTCAGCTTTTTTAAATGATCAAACAATGTCCGGATTATCGTAAAACCAACGGGTACAGGTTTACCATCTTTTGAACCAATCCTAAAGAGACAAAACAGGCATAAAACAATTTCAAAAGAAACGCAAGGAAGAAAAAATAAGCCATATGGAGTGTCATCAGAGTTAGTATTAATAATTACCAAGATTCCTTGGCATCTGGGAAACAATAATCAATTTGAAAGGAAAAGTAATGTCAATAACTGAAAAGGGGGCTTTACCGTACGGTTTCACGTTGTGACAAAATGCGGCAAAATAATCGCTATCGAGGGACATACAGAAAACCTATTTTATTCAATTAGTTCCAAAACTTGGTACGACTCAAAATGATACCTTGGCGTTCCTTCCGAACTTTCGTTATGATGACGTTTTTTATAATGTTACATTCTGAACGGCTTGAAGTTCTACAGTAGGCAAAATGTTATCAAACAGCATCGTATGCTACAGAGAAATCCTTCGGGAAAGGAAGAGCCCTGCGATTCGGCAAACTCCATTGTTGCCTTATTTAACTATATTGCCTCAGTCACGTAAACTTTCAGCGGCCACCACCCTGGAACACCGAACAACCATCAACATCCAAGCATGAACTTCCATCAGGAAAAATATTACGAGTCACTGAAGGCTCAGATGATGATTAGCACATTTTAGCAATAAAGATGCTGATAAGTCAATTTATGTATCTCACTTGCATGCTGATTGCGTCATGCGAAACGCCAGGCTAGAGTTGGAATCAAAATCACGGAGAGGAAGAGCGAAAACCTTCGGTACGCGGATAACACCGCCCTGGCGGCTGTAGGTGAAGATCGGCAGAGAAGCCCATTCATGAAAGTTAAAGGGGAGAACGCAAAAGTTGGCTTGAAGCTAAACACTTTGGCAACCGACCCCTTAACGTCTAGAAAATAGAGAGAGAAGAACTGGATGCAGTGTGAGAGTTTATAATTCTGAGCTCAAAGGTCACTGCAGACTGACTACAGCCACGAACTTAAAAGCGATTGCATAATAAAGTTAGACAAAATACTAAACAGCAGAGACGTGAGCTTGACGACCAAGGTCCGCATAGCCAAAACTGTTTTCCAGCAGTACTGTATGGCTGTGACAGTTGGACTATAAGAAAAGATAACTGTCACAGAATTGGCGCTTTCCAATTGTAGTGCTGGAGAAGACTTTTGAGAGTCCGTTCTAGAGAGTATTCAATGGAAGGTACTGAATACTGAAGCTGAAGGTCCAATATTTTTGACACTTATGGAGAGGACGTGATTCTTTCCCCAACGTTCAATGTTCGGAAAGGCCGAAGACAAAATGAGCAGGGGCCGGCAGAGGTTGAGATATGCACATGATGTTATAGGGGCGACGATACTTACTGTGGCCAGATTTCTGTGGATGGTGAAGGACAGAAAGGCCTGCACTGCTACGACCCACGGGGTCACGAAGAGTCGAATACAACTGAATGGCCGAACAACAGCAACAATGCGGCAGTGAAGGCCGGTAGGTGATTTCAGAAGGGACGAGTGTTACGGATGAAGCGCATACAAATCACCTAGCGAGACTTAGAGGCAGACTATTCAGATCCCTGCTGAAACAGCAAAGCTTTCTTCCAGCAAGAAAACGCGCGATCACATGTCGTCAACGTTGTTCGAGGGCTTCTGAAGGTATGGTTGAAAAGTAATTGGACCTCCAGCATACATCCCAAGCCTTCCAACTTCAGATTATAATCTCTTTCGGTCGCAAAAAACACCATCTTGAGAAAAAGTTTAAAAACAGCGATGGCATGGATATGGTGCTATTAGTCTTTTTCCGGTCAGAGCCTGTCTCCTCCTGCAAGGATGGTATCATGGACCTGTCCAATAGGTGGCAGAAGGTCACGAACACTAATGGTTAATATATGGTGGACAGACTCTTCCTTCTAGTAAAGTTATGTAAGTGTAAAGTAAAGTTAAGAATGCTGACAGGATTTTCGGTTCTACCCAACACATAACAGTAGGCTCTACTTTTAGGTATAGAAAGAACAATCTTACCTGTGGGTTCTTTTTATCGAATGACCACCAAGTACCACAAGGTCATCTAACTGAACGCCTATACTTTTCAAACGTTCAACCGCGTCCCCACTGCCGTGAACGAGCAGGCTAACCAATTCTCGGTTGTTTAAATCATGACCAGCTTTGACGGTGTCGATGAAGAAAGTTTCCGTGTCATCGTCAACTCCATGAGCCAGCTGAGTGGACGTACGACATCCATTTATACCGCTAGTCGCTTTAGCGCTATTGCCGCCAATTGCTTTTTCGCCTTCCAGCAACGTAACTTTCGCGTTCCCTTGAAGTGCTGCATACGAAGCGGAGAGTCCTGCCAGACCACCTCCAATGACAACAACATGTTTCTGCTTATCCATTTTCACTTGGCTACCAAGCAATAAAACATATGAAAGTAACAAAGAAACAGTTTTCCAAGGAACAATCAGACTAGTCATTGCTGACAAAGATTCTATTGCGCAGGTACCAAGCCGAGTATTTGACCTGCACGCATGGAGCTAGTACTTCATTTGAAATTCCTGTTACCGCAATCTAAGAAAACTTTGCACATGAAAACTACTAGTAAGCTCCAAAATCACGAGACAAGCACACAGTGCCACACTAACGGAAATTAATCACTAAAGCGGAAAGTTTGACACATTTTTCTTAGAGCAAGTACAGATCGATGTAAAGTTTTCACAATCAAGTTAGTTCCCCAACGGCCCTTGATCAGTCGTGAGTGTCAGAATCCGACAGCGACTTGTTTCTATTCTCAGAAGTACTGCCTTTATTATTGGCTTGCGCGCTACTGAACTACGAAACTTAGATAACACTTTCAATTATAGGAACATAAACGTGTTTCTGATGATCGAAGAAATTTGTTTCTCCAGGAATTTGAAAATGCAGTGAAACGTTATTGGGTTTTAAGAATCATACCTGTACAGAACTAATCGCAACACGAAGTGCTTCTCGTGACGTAGAAACGGCCACGCACAGCAGTTTTATGTTAGGTCAGAAAAATGAAAAACCACTTTATAAGAACAAAATAGATGATACGAATCACTGCTTACCGTAATTCAGCAGGGTCGAAGGTAGCATGCAGCTAACTTTTCCCAGTGTTCGATGAGCACAAGAGGAGTTATAACATTTGCTGCTCAAAGATGAACCCAGAGTACAGTAGGCCCTCTTATCCGCGGTTATTGGTTCCGGGACCTTCCGCGTATAATCAAGTCGCCTGCGCAAAATATAAAATCATTTGTAAACAACCTGCATGCTTCCTCCTGTACACTGCAAATAGACATGAAATTGTTTATAGTTACTAATATCAAGTTAGTGCTAAATATAGTCAAATGAGCAGCATATTAAAGAAAATAATTAAATAAACAATCCTAAAATATACAGGAATGTGAATAACTTTCAGAATACATTTTTTCAGCTCTAAGCGAAAGGTGAAAGCGCTGAACCTCAGCTAACACCACTGATTCCGGTTCGTCTTTAACAACACTCGTTGTTTGTTCAATACTTTCACATTAGCAAAGATATGTTTCACTTTATTAGTGTTGGTCAGGTAGAGGAGCTTGCAGGTACTACGGCCTAAGCGGTGAGTGACAGAGCTTATGCTGATGCTAACAACAGTTATTAACATTCCGCGCAAGTTGAGAAGCCATGGGAACAGAAAAGAGCATTTTCTCAAATCACATGATGGAATTATAGCTCTACATACACAAAAAGAATACTGCGCCGCCACTGTTTTCAGCAGCGATTCGTCAATCTCCGCTGAAAATAACGTTATCGTTTTCTTGAGACAAACCGCGTTGAGTCAAATCCGCGGATAAGGAGGGCCCACTGTACTGCATTATGCACTTCGGGTACTGGCGGAATACACCCGAATGTATAGTACGGTAGACGAACGCAAGTGAAATAAGGGAAAGTTCCCGCTGATCACGATGAGCATGCACCATCTAAGCTTAATCCGAAGATGGACTCCTGCTTGGCTTATCGCGACCGTCAGCGTACGTGGCAGAAACCTAAGAGTCCGGTTTTCTTCTTGCACATGTTTTTTACTGTATACGCTGCTGTGCTACATTTGTCCTGCCTACGTGTTCGTAACCAAGAGTCAGTAAAGATAATTCGACTTGGTGGACCCGAAGCTTAACGACGCGCCTACAGGCTAACAGGAGTCAATTTCTAAAGGGTCAATTACCATGCCCGGAAGTGGCGGTGAGAAAAGTTGTGTTTGGCTTGTAGCAGTTCAGACACAGGCGCACCTGACCATATTTTACAATACAGGAGACATGTTACTTGCTTACTACAGTAAACCGTAGATATGTTGTGTTTTGGTGGTATTAATAAAGTAGCTGAGTTGTGTTGTGTCCGTTCCGCTACATTGGTGACCCGTGAGTGACCCGATTTCAGGCCGACGTTTTCTTGTCGGCACTGGGTCTGAAATCAGCGTGCTTCCACGTCCTCCAAGCCACCGTACCCAACCGTCAGCATTGCTTCTTTTCGTTGCAAACGGCTCTCGAATTCCCACTTACGGCAGTACAACTTTTCCTGTTGATTTCGGTATGAGACGAAAGTTTCCAAGGACCTTTGTCCTCGCCGACGTACAGCAGCCGATTTTAGGAGCACATTTCTTGCGTCACTTTAAGCTACTAGTTGACGTGCGTCACCATCGCCAAATTGACGCTACTAACTTCACCGTTTCGCGGAAAGGAGACTCGAACCTTGCTTGTGTATATTCATTAAGTTTGCGAGCAACGTCACGGGCACCTCCATTTTCCTTCGCTGACTTCTTGTATGACTCCAACCGACGTTCCGCCACACCCGATATGCCACCACGTTGTCACCACAGGCCGCCAGTGTACTCCAGAGCACCTCATCTTCCCCTGGAGCGTCTCCGTGCGGCCAGGAAAGAGTTTGATACTCTTATGCAGATGGGCATTGTGCGTCCTTCTAATAGCTGCTGGGCCTGGCCACTACATCTTGTCCCGAAGAAGGAACCGGGCGTATGGAGACCTTTGGAGACTACCGCCGATTGAACGGTATTACGGTCCCTGACAGTTATCCCATTCCTCGTTTGTATGATGCTACAGCGAAGCTCGCGGGAAAGAAGATCTTCTCCAAGGTTGATCTCATTCGAGCTTATCAACAGATACCTGTGTATGCCGACGGCATTGCAAAAACTGCAGTAATAACGCCTTTCGGTTTGTTTGAATATACTCGCGTGCCTTTTGGGTTAAGGAATGCGGCGCATGCATTCCAACGGTTCATGGATGAGGTGACTCGCGGATTGGACTTCTGCTTCGTCTACTTAGATGATGTTCTCATCGCGAGTTCCACAACAGCTGAGCACCAGCAGCATCTGAATGAACTGTTTCGCCGTTTCGTCAAGTATGGCATAAAACTAAATCCGTCAAAGTGCGTCTTCCATCCACGTACAGCGGCTCGAATTTCTGGGTATGCAGATCAGTGCAGATGGTGTTAAACCGTTGCCCGATAAAGTCGTAGCTATTCAGCAAATGCCCGAACTGACGAGCGTAACGCAGCTACGCCGTTTTATCCCCCACGTCGCCAGCACGCTGGCTCCGTTAGAACGTCTTCTGTCGTCCCGCTACGGAAGTAAGTGTTTCTACCTGTCCGAGGAGGCACGACGTGCCTTCCGTTCTGCCAAAGAACAGCTGGCTCAAGCAACGCTGCTAACACATCCGCGCGAAGATGCACCGTCGTCTTTGGTAGTTGACGCGTCGGGCACTGCTGCCGGTGCCGCACTGCAGCAACGGGTAGACGGAAAATGGGTACCTCTCGATTTCTTTTCACGACGATTTCAGGCTCGAGAGTGCCTGGGCCATAGTAGTAAGGAAGAAAAACTACTGGGACTGATCTACTTCGCTGTCAGACCTGTGTTTGGGGGGGGTCGACAGTCTTCGTTGAAGGGTGGATGTCACAAATGTCTTTGGATAACCGCTCCTTGGCAGCACTGTTGCAGTATGGTGTAACTCAGAGCATAAGAACTCTGGGTCACATATTGCGACAGCGCCTTCAACCATCCCTGTCGTGATGCCTCTCTTTACTGAAATGGGATGGTGGGAGGAATAGCATAGATACCTTTCTGGATGTGTTGATTTCCTATATCCAATAGTTCTTAGTTCTGTCCATTTCCTGCAAACCAACGCATCTAAGGAGTTCGTTGTTGCTTTTTTTCGATCGTGAATGTTATTCATCCATGGAAAATTGTGTTCAGGTGTTCCAAGAGAGCGTCTCCTAATCTCCTTAATGACGAAAATATCGTGCACGTATCTCTTAAAAGCCTTGGGGATACTGGGTTGTCCGTTCGTACGAACGCCATCTCTTCTAGATGCTCCATGAACGACTCTTCAAGGACCGGTGACAGCGGACTTCCCAGTGGGGCTCCATCATTCTATAGGAAGAAGTTCTCGTGGAATCCGGAGTAAGGAGACTAATTTCACAATATGGGAGGGGCTTGGCTTCGTCCTCTGACTTAAGTTTGAGTGCGAGCCCAATAAGGTTTGCAGGATGTCAAGCGTATAATGCATCGGGATGCTCGTGAAGAGATCGTTTTCAGAGTAGCTCACCACA
>KN538399.1:294600-316772 GCA_000797535.1 Trichuris suis | reverse complement strand
GCCTAAGTTGCGGTTCGCACAAGCAGAAGCTCAACTTCATCTCTAGAAGATTACGTCTTGCATTATGCAGTACTACTACTAATGTCACATCCGTGCCGTATATGGTCGCTGCTGATGTCGGTGGCGGCGGGAACCAATACCAATAAGTATTGGTTCCCGCCGCCACCGATCTTTATTCAGTTTTGAGGAGAGTGCTACTCCAGTGATTCACCGATACCGACGAAGTGCTCTTCCGTAGGCTCATACACTCAACGGTCAGTGACGACCAGAGGCTAACTCAGGCTCTTCGAGAAATGTAACGAGCTGGGGAAGCATTCCTGGATGCCAATGGTCCCGTTATGGAGCGCTTGCTTTTGGAACGCCTGCCGGCAAACATTTGCTTGCTGGTAAGAGCCGGCACGCATGCATCATTGGACGCTTCGGCAGTACGAGCAGACGAATGGATGGAAATCAACGGCATATCTCCGGCCTTCACTATTTCTCTATCAAACGGCAGCAGTCACAGTCTAGAATCGTTCGGGCAATCAATCGCCCGGCTGGAAGAAGTCCGCCGACTACGCGCGTACTCCACAAGAGGAGTTGTTGGCAGAAACCCAACCAGACGTCTTGCAGAAGATGGTTTCGCCTGTACTTTTATCATTCCGAGTTTGGCGTTTCCGCTTTAATTGCCGCCCGCAAGTAGTTTTCTCGGAAACGACGCACCCGAGGTCTGACGGCAGTACGAGTCTCAGGAAACACAACGAACCGCTTCTTCAGCCTCCAAGACCGTCTGTCCGGAATGCCCTTTCTGGTGAATACCGGCTCAGAGCTCAGTGTCTTTCGAAGGACGAAAAGGGCCACCGATGCAAGTTCTTTATTCCAGCTTCTCGCTGCCCGGCCCTCGCATTGCCACGGTCGGTATATGCACGCTACTATTCGATTTCGGTTTCCCTAAGCGTTCCGCTGGAATTTTCTCGTTGCTGACGTCAAACGACCAATTCTGGCAGCGATTTTTAGGCTGTTTTCAGTTTCTCATCGATATTAGTCAAAATCGCTTTACTGATCAACGTCACACACTGCTGCTACTGCAACGACAGCCGATAAACGAATGTTTATCTCCGTCCATGCTTTCTTCACATGCGACCAATCCGTTTACGTTATCCCGCACTGACCAAGCCGATAACACCATCTGAAAAGGTACTGCATTCGGTCAGCACCCAGTCTTCGCTAGACCGCGCCACTTGGCATCTGATCGTCTAAAATGGGCTAAGAAAGAGTTTGTTGCACTGCTCCTAATTGGCATTATTCCACCCTCAAACAGTCCTTGGTCGTCGTCCCTTAACATTGTACCAAAGAAGAACCCGGAGTGTGATGCCCTTGCGGTGATTATCGTAGCTTAAATGCACCGAGGACACCGGATCGATACCCAGTATATCACCTCCATGGTTTTAGTGCCATGTTAGCTGGTAAAACGGTCTTTTGAAAAGTTGATCCCATTCGGGTGTATCAGCAAGTACCAGTCCATCCGAAGGACACCCCAAAATGGCAGTGGCCGTGTCGTTTGGGCCGTTTGAACACACGCGAGTAGCGCTCAGTTTGAGAAATGCTGCGCAAACTTTCCAAAGATTTATCGATGAGATTACTAGAGATTCCTGTTTCAGACAGTTCACATAAAGTAACAGGTCTTCATCCTTTTCTGTTCCTCCGATTGCTTCCAAGTTCGGATACTGAAAAGTCCTGATGACCTAAATTGCATAAATAAAGTTCGAATTTTTTATGAAAAGAAACTACCGTTGACTTGCTGCTTCTGGGGTTGCTGCCTTGTAAAGTTTTCTTCAGCAAGTTAAACTTCTGAGAAATATCCGCCAGATAAAATGCCTTAGTATCAATAGGTTTTTCTCCGTACTCCTTATCAAGCATAAAGGAGACCATTGTGCCCCACATTGCTACGAACGGCTCTAGAAAATTGCCCTTAGAATGCCATCTAACCTCAGCGTGCAGGAGCAACTTAACAAAGTTTTCGCTATTTTCCTCAGACAGTTGACGGACAGGACGATTCTAAAGGGCGTGAGATTTGATGAAATTTGCATGGACAAGAACCGAAGGTGAATAGTTAAGATGCGATCCAAGCTTCTCTACCAGGTGTTCTCTGTGGTTAACACAATGAGTAGTGAATACGGGCGGTTTAACTGCTTTCAAATAGGATATGAACCCTCTGTACCGTCCCACCATTGAGGCGGCACCATCAGTTGCACAAGCAATGATATTTTCCAATGAAATATCATTTTCGTTATTTGAATGCATAGCATTTAGTAACGGGTTCATAAATTTTCATGGCAGGGCTTATTTACGGTAGGACCTGTCTTTTAGAATACCGATTTGGTTCCGCGGAGCTTTCGGGTCCACCCCTGACCCGTCCTCAGCGGTAGAAACTAATGGATATAACGACTGACGACATGAAATTCAATCTGTCAACATTTTAGAGTATGTTTTTTAAAGTGTGGAATGTAAACATTCCATTGACTTGTTATCCGTCAGCCGCCTTCGCACCATATTTTGTAAAATCCGTCTAAAATTCAACACATGTTAAATTTCATTGAAGTCCATTTCTTGTTCTGTTGAGGTCCATTTATTGTTTCATTGAAGTCCATTTATGTTCCATTGACATCCATCTAGAAAGTAACACATATTAAATTCCACTGGAGTCCATTTTTTGTGTTCTATTGAAGTCCACTTATTCCATTGGAGTACATGTTTTGTTCCGTTGAAGTCCAACAAAAAATTCCGTGTACGTTGAGATTCAATTGAAAGCTATTTTTAACCATAAGAATTGCATTTGAAGTCTATTTTCTGGTTCAATGAAGTCCATTTTCTGTTCCACTGAAATCCATCTAAACTCAATGTATGTTGAAACTTATTAATAGCCATGATGAACCATAAGAATTGTCTTATTCTTCAGAGTGTTTCAAATGCGTGTCTACTTTATTTTCTCCGTTGTCTTAAATTATTGTGGAGAAACTGAAATCTTCCACTTTCTTCATTGAATCATTTAAAGAAACAAAAAATGGACTTCAGTGGAACAATAAATGGACCCCAATGGGACAAAAATGGATTTCAAGGAAATTTCAACGTGTGTTGAATTTTAGATGGATTTTACAAAATATGGTTCGGAAGTGGCTAACAGATAACAAGTCACTGGAATGTTTACATGCCACACTTTAAAAAACATACTTTAAAACGTTTGACAGATTCAATTTCACGATGTTAATTGTTATATCTATTAGTTTCTACTGCTGAGAATGGTCAAGCGTAGACCTGAAAGCTCCAGAGAAGAAAATCGGTTTTCTGAAAATGGGTCCTACAGTAAATTAACTCTACCATCGAAAACACAAGACTTATTTACGGAAGGATCCCGTTAGAACTTTATTAAAACCAAAGCTTTCTTTCGGGTGATAAACCTTCACCCGCTGACGACCGGTAAAGATTTATCACCCGAAAGCTTCGGTTATAATAAAGTTCCTACGGGATTCTTCCGTAAATAAATCTTGCACTCCATGAAACTCTACCACCATTTTCGTTAAGGTAATTGAAGTTCTCCTAAAACTGTCAGTCCTTTAGTGTACGTTCTAATGTTCCTAGCGAATAACATCTCTTCCATCAATTCCCTCGAATTCCAGAACCTTTCATAAGCCATCAGAAGAGCGCTGTTATCTTGTAAAGTAGTTTCCTGTTACTGTAAAGAAAATTTCCTGAAATTCAATAAACCGCTTAGTTGCTCTTCAGTTTCACGTATTATCTCATCAATTCTCCGGCAAGCGGTGGAGTTGCTCAGAGAAATTGCTTGAACCGTTTCCTCAGCACTTAAATTCGTGACATCGGTCATTATTAAGGACAGTGAAGGCAACGAGCGATTCGCCAATGATTGATCATGAAGAGACGGGATGAAACCATATTGGTGAACCATGAACTCATCCGTAAAATCGCTGTCGCCAATCTATGTGAATCGAGGAAAGACTACTGCTCATATAGCGTTACACGATGTGCAAATGCAGCAGTCTTTTTGAGACATGATGTGATTGAGGAAGGCCACATATTTATGAAGGTATGTTAGAGTGAATGATCTTATCTTGTCCTCGCCACAGACCATCTCCTCCCCCCATAGGTCCTCTGCCGCTCCATAGACATGCGCCAGTCTCCCTGGGGAACATACCTTGAGAATGGCTCCACTAGACCATACTGTTTCACTGCAAGGTAACAAGCCCAAGTTGGAATTACTAACAAAGGAGTGCGAGCTTTTAATCTAGCCAAGCAGCACCTGAGAGAAGCAACGATGTTGACTCATATGGTAAATAACGCTAGCTTATCCTTGCCAGTCGACGCATCTGACAGAGCTGCAGGGACTGTACTGCAACTATGGGTGGACAGCCATTGGAAACATTCGATTTCTTTTCAAAACGCTTCTGACCAGCGGAGCAGCGCTACAGTACGTTCGGTAGAGAACTACTTGCCATATGTTTAGCTGTTCGATACTTCCGGCACTAGATCGAAGGTCGTAATTTCACAATTTTTACAAGCCATTAACCGCTTACGCAAGCCATACGTAAAGCAACCGACTATTAAACCCACGAGAAATCCTACATTTTTATTTCATTGCCATGTTTACAACAAGCAATCAACTCGCTAGAAGAGGTGATAACCACGTCGCCGTTGCCTTATCGCGAATTCAGCTCCATTCTCTAGTAAAAGCAATGGATTCTGGGAATATTTGGGAATTGACTGAAGGAGAGGAACCGACCCTGAGCTGCAACAGTTAAGCTCGCATACGTCACCATCACTCCGCGATGTTTTCCTTCCACGGGTGGACACGACCGTTGTCTGCGACGTCTCGCGCGGCCAACCGCGCCCTTATTTACCACACTGCTCCGGAGACCCGTTTTCTATGCCCTGTGCTGCTTGGCTGATGCTGGCATCCATGCCACACGTCGTCTACTGGCTGACCGATACATTTGGCCAGACAGGAATAGGGACGTCGCTATTCGGACCAGCCTTGCCAACGCGCTAAAATTTACTCTCATATGAAGGCTTCTGAGGTTTTTTCTGCTCAGCAAGATTGACTTGATCACGTTAACACTGATATAGTTAGACCGCTGCCTCGGTCCTGTGGATATTCTGTTGACCATGTTAGACCGTTTTACTGATACCCCTTGACTCATTAGGCAATACCCATCACCGATATTTCAGCAGGAACTATAGTTCGCAATTTTCTCTCTACCCGGATGGCCAGATTTGGCGTTCTTTTGGGTAATTATGGACCAACGTTGACAGTTTACGAGTGGGCTGTGGCAAATGTTGAATCAACGCTTAGGGATTAAGTTGTCATTCACGTCAGCGCAGCTTCCTCAAGCTAAGGCACCGTTGAACATTTTCGTCGGCAACTGAAAGCGATTTTGGGACGTGTCAGTAGACGAACGGTTTGCTGCTAGTGCTCCTCAGAATACGAACTGTCATCAAGGAGGGACTGCATTACTCTTCGGCCGAATTAGTTTATAGTTCTTCTTTGCGTCTCTGCGGAGTATATTTCGCACCGTTTCGCAGCCAAAAGCAGCATTATTCTGCTTGTATGGCCAAACTTAATAGGTTTCTTGAAGGGATACGACCTACTCCCACATGTAGGCCAAGCAAAAACTGACCGTGGTACATTCCGAAGCAGCTTGACAAAGCCAATCACGTTTTCATACGCAATGGATCGTCTACCGCAGCGTTAAGGACCTTATACGACGGCCTTTGCCTGTACTCTCCATGACAAAGAGAACAGTAACAATGTACAGCGCAACAAGGTTGTGACGGCCAGCGTAGGCATGGCCAACCTGCTTTCTATGGTGCACCATTATCGGCTACATGCGTCCCCCACGTCACTTTTCATTCCCATGTCTATATCGCTCACTAAGTTCTCTGAGAGGGGGCTATGTAGCGACCTGGCTGAAGACTGATGGGAACTGCTTCTCGGATACTGTGGAGTAGTCTTGTTGGGTTAAAGTGGAATAAAGCTGAGCGTTATAGATACCGAAAGCTTAATTTAAAAATATGAATTTTAACGGTTTCATAGAATTTCAAAATCTTTTTAGTTGCTAAACCGTTCTCATAGTTTTTCTTCTTCTTACGGTAACAGCCCGTTTTTGAGAAAACAGATATGAAATTCTGCTTTATTCTTAAACCCGGAGCTTTCGGGTGCGCTCTTCACCCGTCATCAGCGGTGAGTGGTAGACGGGTGAAGAGCGCACCCGAAAGCTCCGGGTTTAAGAATAAAGCAGAATTTCATATCTGTTTTCTCAAAAACTGTCTGTTACCGTAAGAAGAAGAAAAACTATGAGACTCTAAACCAGGGGTGGGGAAGCTTTTTGCTGCCGCGGGCCGTTTGGAGGTTTATAAGATCATTCGCGGGCCGTACAGGTTACTCAAGCAAGAAACATAGCCCGCTTTATTTGCACGTCGGTTTGTCGACAGAGAGAAGACAGCAAGGCAGTCTTAGCCAGCCTGACGCTCCCTGCTTGTTACTCAAAGATTTACGTTATTACTAGGATTCACTGACAATAAGTTTATCGCATTACGAAAAATGCGCTGTCGCATTCACTGAACCTCGTGCACGCCTGCGGTTGCCTCAGCGGGCGGGACGGAATGAGCTCGCGGGCCTGAGGTTCCCCACCCCTGCTCTAAACCGTTTGCTAAAGTTTTTAAACAGTGAGCTTCGTTGTGTCCTGTCCCCGTCATCAGTGTCAGTGCAATAGCAAAGAAAAATGAAAATTCGCTATTAGAACGACGAGAATTCGTCGTTCTTCGCTATTGTATTGACATTGATAGCAGGGAGAGAATATCCTCGAAGGTTTCGCATGTAAGAACTTCAATGAATGGTTAGCCTTGTATAAATATAATGAAAAAGTAAATTTAATGCTGCCTGCCAGTTTTGCAGTGCTGACTTGTTCAGACGAGCGTGCTCGTAAGACCAAGCAAAAAGTCTATTCAACTTTCGCAACTGATTTTGTTCCACTGCCCGCTATAACATGTGACCTTAACTTCATTCCTGCAATTCGAGGTTATTTTATTCCTACACGCTAGGCAAAATGCAGGCAGTTCCAAAATACCACGGATTCTAAACGAAGCTTTCTCAAAAACCACTGCCGTACAGTATTGCCAGGTATGCAAACACTATTCAAGATGTATGCAAACAGTTCAAATGGAGATACGACAGCGAAATGAGAAGCTGGCATACAAAGCCGCCTTTGACTAAGCTGGAATAACAATGCTGGTGAACTACTTTCCATAGTTCATGGAGACTTTATGACCTCTAGATTTACAGTTACAACCCTGCGGATGGTGCTAGACGGTTAGTATAGATAGTCCTGAAATCATATATTGTATATTCTTTACTGTATCTTCAACGGGAATCTGCCTGTCTATCTGTTCTGGATTTGATTTCCTAGTAACAGACTTCCTGCAAGCATCAATGATAACCAACTCGTTTTAAGAAACGTTATTATAGAAATCCATTATCTCCTCACAAAAATCTGTCTCCAACCAATCACAAATGGCATGCATAGAAAACACGTTTAATTTGTTCTTGTTCATTTCTAGTTAAGCATTATTCTCCACAGTTGAAAAAAGAAAAATTGTTCATGCTATATGAACAATTATCTTTCCACAAATAACTTGAAAAGTAATTTTAAGGGTTCCATTTTTGCCTGTGACTATAAAGACCCTTCGATAATGGATGACCTGCAATTTTTCACACAGCTTTACCTTGCTATCAGAAACCTATACTTCACGCATCATTAAAGATGGGAAGCGCTCCTGTTGTAATGAAGCACACCTTAGACGACAATATGTTGCGTGCTTGTGAAAATACTTTTTCATGTAGCTGTGGAGTTGCGTAGTTATCTCCGGATATTTATACAACAGCTTGCTCATTCCTTGTAAAAACTGGGGCATGCGAAGAGCGGATGATCGATACGACACTGAGCTAACGGCAGCTTCAAAGTGAACTGTTAGTAGCACTTCACAAATGCACCTGTGATTGATGGGCCCACGTGCTGGCAAAGCTGGCTAGGCAGCAAGGAGAATTAAACTTCCTCCAACACTTGCTTAACATAAATCCCGCAACCATTATCCACTCAACAGAGTAACATGAATTTGTGCTATTACTCAGGGAAGCTTTGGCATCAGTAACCTTCAAGAGGAAGGTATTGTTTATTAAATCATTAGCTCACTTACTCGACAGGTAGCTTTCCTTTGTCTGATGGCAGTAGCGATTATGCGTACCTTGCACGATTAGCTTCTGTCAGCCGAATAAGAATAGAACAGATAGGTTTGTCAAACGATGGCGGGTATGAGGGGCACGTAATGGGCACAGATCCACTGGTAGGATGAATGCGCAAAGGATACACAATCCAAGATGTGGAAATGACGTTCTCGCGCCATGGTAACTTATGAAAGCTATCAACTGGTTGCCGATTGCTGATGTCTGCAAGATACAAGTCCAACTCAGTTGTCTCAATGCTAGTGAAGCTTTAACACAGGTGATGTCGTTAACAGAAAAAGTAATTTTCAGAGCATAACGGCGTGAAAGCGTCCTTTCTTTGAAAGGCAGGCCTGAGAAGGGAACAAGATTGTTTTGAAAGCCCCGTTTTCTTTCTTCAGAACTAATCACGTATTTAGAAATGATGGACTGGCATATTTGCAGCAGCGTGAAATTTTGTCCCCTTAACGAAAGCCCAACTTTCAATAGCATTGTCATGTGAGGAAGGAAAGTCGATTCGTCTGTCTTCAGGGAAAATGAGAAGCTGAAGAGTTTTACTTGGTGCCTGTTTCCATGCTCCGTAGTGGGATTCATTTTACTACTACAATGAGAATTGGAAAAGGTACTTCTCTCATTCTCCAGTGACTTACTCTTCATCAGGTTAACGGTTAGAAAGCTGATAGGTAACGGTTGCTAGAAGGCGGCTAAAAGTCGAGTCTTTTGAACAGAAGAGAGTTAGGGTTTCACAGATCCTGATCTTTGAAGGACTCACGACAGATGGCCACCTTCGTCAAGATGGGTCTGCAAGAAAGCTCGAAAAAGCAGTTGTTTTTATCTGTCAACCTCTCCGTACTCTTGGCACGTCTTGGTCAAACAAAAGCGCGCCTGTTACCCGTTCTCGGCGCTGTTACTCGAAAATGAAACCATTAGTCAGTGAACCAGCACAACCATTATAGCGCAAAGCAAAAGTGTTCGCTGTTGCAATGAACGTTGGCTGATACAGCAACAGGCAGATGATTCCTGTTGCAGTGGCGGAAAAGCGGAGGGGTGGCAATCTTTCTCGCTATCAGTAATAATGTTGGTGACATCTTGAAAAGGACAAAATTTTACGGCAGGCCAAATCTGTACCACATTTGTACTAATCAGAGCCGCGCCACACGTATGAATGGCTTCGTGGCAATACGTCCTTCTCAAGAATAAGGAAGCTAGCTATGAAGACACCTGTGGGTAGGTGAAAGGCACGGCAGCTGAATGAAGCACCAGCGGATCATGAAACTACCTTCTTCGTATGCTAACTTGGAAAACTTAGCTCTGTTTGAAAAGCAGTCAGTTTTCTGGTAGCGTTGGGCGGAACTGTTTCGATGGTAGTCACCGCATGGAGACCTTCCTATGGACTGGGAAGAATTTGATGAGAAGTATGACGTGTGGACATCGCTTCACCAAAGAATCTTATTTCTTCGCTTCAAGACGAAAATCCCATCTCACATGTACGAAAGGACGATAGCTATCTGTTAGCAAGGATGGAACAGGTCTTTGCTCAAAGGTTTAGTTCAGTAAACTGTCTGTGAAAACTGACCTTCCTTGTACGTTGTAGTGGCGAACTTCACGCGATTCTGTTCCTATCTGAATCCTACCTTGAAAGAACAACGAACAAAAATGATCGTGAGCCATCGGTTGCCTGTCTAGCTGACTGGGTCCTGCGACTATAGCTGGCTTCTTTTGTGCTCAGCTCTCTTCCTTTCCAGCTGCAACAGACAACGCTGAACACCCGCTTGTAGCCAAACTGTTGCTTAACTTAAATGTCACGACTGAGTTCCCTAGAAATGTGGTCTTTTACGAGATTATCTTCCAGCTGATACGTGATCCTGTCATAAGCTGAAATACCATAGCGGAAAATTTAATTAGACGAAAAGATTATAAGTTTTTCAATGAAATCACCCAAGTCTGTACCTTGTTTTTGCTTTAGTTCATTTGACCAAACTTTGCGTAACGATTGATGAGCCTATTGGGAGTTGCGCGTCTTTTAGGCATGCCACTATCTTGGCAATTTCAAAGCAGCAATCTACGAAGACTGAAAATGGAATCTAATAAACAGCAAGCTTACCTACCGCAACGTCAGGTGTCGTAGAACGCGTGCGTTTGTCTTTCCTTTGCTGTAAACGAGTTCTCCGGCACTCCCACTTGTTAAAATGGGCATAAGTAAACTCATGGAGATATTGAAAGCTGAAGTTATGCAAACTTTCCCTTGTCAGTAAAGCGAGGACTTATCACTTCCCTGCTCGTTGAGTGCTTTCATCGTGGATACTGGTAATTAAACGAGTCTGGAGCTATTGGATCATTGCTCCAGGCACGTGGCAATTTAGATTAGATTTCTACTTTTGGCAGTCATTCGTTCGTATTACACAGCCGCTTGGGTCCACTAACCAGAGAGCAAGCACGCCAAACGATAGCGTTCTGTAAACGAAGACTGGGTCCCTGCAGAAGCAGACGGCGGTCTACCCTTGTCGGTTTACTATAGTTGGCAGGCCAGCGGACATGGTGGCGCTACCGTTGGGCGTTCGTCACCTAGCAAGATGAGCACGACACGCAGTTTCCATCATTGCTTCTGATTCTTCTCTTCCGTTCAGCTTGTGCTGCTCTTTCAGCAGCATCGCTGTTCCTGCTGTTTTTCTGTCGGGCTCAGTTGGCATCGAGCCTTTCGTTGTCCAAGTCCGCCCACTCTTACACGGCAGTAACACCTCCAGGCGGCTGCTGTCAAGCGATCGACCCAAAGCAACTGAACAGGCATCGTTGCGTTATCCACCAGTGGACGAGTCGGCAACAGGCAAACGTTGGTACATCTCCTTCTCGACTCCTTCCGGTAAAATAACACGTCTGCCAAGTGGCGTCGAGCAGTGTTGCCGACATTCTGCCCCGAGGTGAAAAGGCGCCCCGCGCGACCGTCCGAGTCGCTGGCGGCAGGTTGCATCGTTGGCGTTGTGCGCTGGCTAATTGCCATGTGCATTCTGGCTGGCAGACATACGACTGCTGCCATTGCAGAGTCCAGTCCAACATCGCTTATTTCTTCAACCTTCCTGAGGATTCCAACGGCGACATATGCGGCCATAGGTGGAGCGGCCGCTCCATTTGGTCCTCCACTATTCGATTCAGACGATCTGAACGAAGATGCTTTGCTAAACACTTGCATGCGCCATATACGTCGAAATCAACCCTCCTTTTCTTTGTCCTCTATACGCCTGTTCAGGGACGCAACAATGCTTGCCGGTGGTCAGCGTTCAGCGCCCATTCATTGGGTGCAGTACGAGAAAAGCAATCGCCTGGGCAAGTTGTATTGTCGTACTGGTTATCACCTTTTGATCAACAGTGATGGAAAAGTAAACGGTACCCATCAGGATCATAACCGCTTCGGTAAGCAATGGGCATTTTTCCATTAGCGACTTCTGTGAGCACATCTGACGTAAGGCTACATAGCGCATGTTTTGTGCCACTTAGTATTCATGTCTGAAAAACATTCCACCAGCCTACTGAGGTCTCCTGTGCAATGGCAAAGGGTCTTAGTGTAATAATAAATACCAGCGCGTTCCCGAAGGCTGTTTAGTATATTTTGCATACAAAGGAGGTTGCGGAAAATGCAATGTCTGCTAGAGAACTATGGAAAGCAAAGCTATTTCATCAACGATTATATCAACAATGATATATCCATGCAACACTCCCGTGCTCAGAGCATGGACATTTATTTATGTGATGATATTCACATGCCTTCTGATATTGACCTTGCTGTCAACCGCAGAGTAATCATCTTCTCGAGCTGCGGTTTTCGTTCTTAAAGTTTTGGTCGTTACTAACTCCACTCTATCCGATTTGTTGTTGCCGTTCTTCACCGGATGACTGTCTGGTGATGTAACTTCAGACGACGCCGTGCACAGCACAATCAGACCAGTTCTTGATTGCAATCGTTTCTGGATAAATTGACGTTTTTTGTTGCTTCCACCATTCTTCGTTGTTGCAAACTGGAGTCACCAGAAAGGTCAGCGTCCATTGAGCTTAAATATTCTACTATTCTATTCGTGCCGTGTTTCTTCACTCTAGAGAAAATAACATCCTCAAGCATGGTTTATTTCAGAATGAATTGTTGATACAAAAGCACAAGCGTTTGCCTAATTTGAAGGGGGCTCGTGACCACGCATGAAGTGGGCAGATGTGTACGCTAAAAGTTTGTCCATGTGTTACACTTGTTTATTTGTTACTTTAAATCAGTAGAAGTACTTGAGGAAAGTAAATCGCGCTAGTTTAACAACTGGCGACCTTGTCGAATTCGACAGGCGGCTTCTTTTTTGTCACATGAACTCCTGAACCGAGAAATGATTTTATGGTGTCTGCGCAAATCTTATGTGAGTCTTCCTGCTCAAAGGAAACCGTATGGAACCGCTGTCTACGTGATGAACAAAGTGAAGAGTTCAAACGGCTGCAATAACAGTTTTTATCGCTGCGCCAACCGGAAGTGTAATAATCGTGGGATGATTGGCACCTACACATGCGCTTTAATTGCTACAGAGCATAAGGTGAAGCCAGCACATGTTGTTCAATGGGAATTAAAAGCAACCTGGTCCTTTCTCTTTCTCTGACTACCTGTTTGGCTCACTCATGCTAGTTTCACTAACTTCCTTGCCATGAATATATAGTGACCCCTCAGCTGGAGGTAACAACTAAGAGGTGTGATAGTCACAGCAGTTGTCTCAACAGATAGGTTGTAACCTCTGCTGCGAAAGCTGCTATCGGTGAAATTGGTGCCAATAGGAGTAGACAAGGCAAATGAACAACCAGAAGGTAGGTAGGGAAAGGGCGGTAGGTGACGCTTGCGCGAAGCCATTAACAGAGACCTTTGACAGAGTGAAACAACTGTTAGCAAGGAGTCGTCAGAACACAAGCTGGATCATTATTCATTTTCTTTTTAATCGGTTTCGTCCTTTAGTGTCCTGTTGCTTTCCTTCCCAGACTCAGTTGGTAGGAGGACACGTTTAGCTGGTTCAAGAGATTGATGCGGCCGCTTGCTCAAAGTTTACGATGTCGGTTACCTGGAACAACTGGCCATCGAGCGGAGACACAATGGCTGACAGTTCCTTGATGGAGCGAACCAGATTACGTGATCAGCTCCAACCAGCTGCTTGTGCTGCCTGAGTTGAGAAAATCCGCTGTGCACTGCATCGCACCATTTTTCTCCACTCTTCCGCTTGTCATTCTTCATTTCGCTTCGCTTACCCTGCTATGATGAATGGCAAAGTACTAAATGTCATTAACTCTTTACACACCTTTTCGGTCAGGTACGCTTTCAGTCCATCCCAATTCTTGCTGCACAGCCGCGCATGATGGGGAGATCGAATCAGTGACCGCTCATAGCTTTCTGATGTTCCATTGAAGCATTGTATTTAACTAATCGATGCTATTCCTATTCGAGTTATTTCTAAATGAGCATTGTTTATGAAAGTGGTGTATTCCCTTCAGTAATGTTTTTCCTGTACAAGAATCGACCCGTCACTCTTGAGGGTTAGCAATCTTCAATTTTCAATTAATCTGACAAACAGCAGCAGCATGTTTTCTATTGTCAGGGGTAATCGGTGGAGCTTGTGGAAAGAAGGCAAGTGTAATCGACCCTGCTATAATGAAAGCTTCTTTTTATTGCATCCCGCATTTGTTTCAACATGTATTCTTCTGGGAAATGCATGTCTTACCATATTAAAACTACAACTCGTACTTAACGTTTCCTCTAACGTGCAAGTATCATAGCATTGCCAAGCGATAATGCGTTCTCACACTTATCTCCGTTTAAAATGGGTTAGGAAGCGCGACAGTGCAAACCGGGTATTATAGGGAAACCGCAGTGCACGCTGACGGTGAACAGCTCGCAAGGCCAGCATACGTTTTCTATTATTTAAAAAATAATAAAAGGTTAAAGACATAACTGGCTCGTACACTACGGTTCCGCTCTTGCACATGAGGGAAGTCTATTTTTAGCAGTAAAACATGATTAAGCAGCTAAAATCTCAGTTAATGCGCTGTTGTGTATACGCCTCACATTCTGGCGATGGTTCCTACAAGGGGAAAGAGAAATTCATAGCTTTTTAAGCAGATTTATAGTAGGAGACACTGAATTAAAGAACACTTGCCTGACTGAAATCAAAAGAACTGAAAGACGCTGATCGCCAGTTGTCAAAAAGCAATTAACTTAGCTCAAGAGCTGAAAATGTGTTGCAAAGATTATTAGGTTACCAGCTTTCAACACATTTGTCTGTTCGAAAGTAGACCTTCCTTATAACGCTACTATTTCGCCCTGTTACTGAACTCATATATGCGTCCCCGTTCTGTTTTTAGCTGTAAAGGTATTGTCTAACTTTATACACACCGTCTTTCTAATGTCTTGTGTTATGTCCGTTGGATGATATGCTTTACTTGAAGAAACACAAACGTCGATATTCAACGAACATACGTAACCCAAATCCCTCTCTCTTTACGCATCGCCCCTTTATAGGGATCCGTTGATCTCCCCAGTTAGTCTCGTCCATGTGACCGTTGTTCTTTTGGGTCAAGGGGAAAATCTTGTTGTTACGATAGCAAAAGCAGCCGGAGGGGAATTCGGTTTGTCTTGATACATAAGACCTTGTTCTCCATTTCCAGTGATTTGCTAAGGTCTGGTTCTGGTTCATCGGAATATTTGTCCATTTTAAAAGAGAAGGTAATTGCATTCTACGTTTCCTTACAATACTTACATTAGACTGTAAGAATAATCTCAGCCGGTGACTTACGCCGCAGCCGTTTCTAGGTATAGCCAGCGACAAAGATACTGAGCTCATCGTAAGAAATTTGTCCCAGTTGAATATTTTGTTGCTTCGCATGAGCAGACCCATTTTAGTCATCCCGTATGAAACGAGCCATTAAACGATCTAAGCATGAGAGATTATTTGCGGATTATTTGCATCTTCAACAGACGGAAGCTTTCATGGCTTGGTTATATTACTTGCCTATGTTCTTTAACTTCGAAAGGCCTGTCACCATGAATGAGTAGGAGACGGAATTGCACCTTTCCCTTATGCAGGTGGCATAGCAAGTCTACTTCATTTTTCAATAAATACGCCTCTTCCGGTGGTCCATAATTTTTCTTCCGTCATGTGCACGCATAGATCCTATGAGAATACCTGGGTGAAGCAAGCCTTGAAGTTTAACTTACATCTGCGTCAGCAGAGCTATTAAAACGATTTACAAAGTTCTGTACACTGTGTCGGAGTTAGTGGTTGCCGTGGTTTTCATTTGACGACGTATCTGTCTCCCAAATTTGCTTGGAGATAGGCTTTTGGTTAAAATTCCGCGCTTATCATCAAATTTCGAACTGAGATAGTGGAAGATACGGTCCCTCCTTCTCATATAAACGCAGTTTCTGTTTCCATCAGAACGAGCAGTGCCGCATTTAAGTCTATCTGTTGGGGTTCCTGCGCGTGCGATATGCAGCGCGTTTTAGTTTTTATCCACTCAGGGAAAACGAACGTCGCATCATTCGTCGCAATATTTTGCAGTTGTGAAGCAGTTGAACCGGGCAAACTAATGTTGGCTTGAAAATGCATTTTCTTTTTCTTTGTTTCTAGTTTACTGCGGAAAACGACCAGTACTGACGAAGTCCTCGTTAAATTCAACGCACGTTTTTTGATCTGCTTAGTCCATTCCCCAGCGCCAGTACCATTCGTTTAAGGCTTGTTGGCCGTGCATTTAACGTTTACATGCTTAAACTTTCACATTTATTATGTTGTACCTTCCTATCATCTTCTCTTTAAACTCCCTTCATAAGCAATAGATGTAATAGTAAACGGTTAGTGCACAATGATTTGTTCAAGCAGACGACGGCGCCCGGTTCGCGATAGCTCGTCTGTTTCTAGTTCAGTTTTTCCAAACGGTTGCACATTAATCCTTGAAAAACGTATTGTTAATAATAAACACGTGCTCCGTTACGAAGATGAGGAAAATTTAAATTAGGTTTTCATTTCAATGTAGATATAGATTCAGCCAATTTTGATTTAGTTACAAGGAGCCAACATTATTAGGCGTTATGTGCAAAACAGAGAAATGTACAGCTAGCATTTGTTCATTAATCGAAAGATCATTTCCAGTTTGTTTTTATAATATTTTGCTATCAAGTTGTTTCATAAGTTCGTTCCGCTTTTTTCGACTCCTTTAATTTAACTTTTTCAATCGAAAATACAAACTGTTCAGTCAACAGTGTATTTCCCTTCACTATTCACGACTTCTTCCCAACGACTGGCCAGTTGTTCTACCCCGTGTCGGTAGAAATGTGGGGGTTTGGAGTACAAGAAGTCGGAGAGCCATTTTTGGAGCTTTTCGTCATTATTGAAGGAAACGCCACGCAAATTGACAGCAAGCGAACGGAAAAGGTGATAATCATATGGAGCGAGGTCAGCGAATGCGCAAGCACTTCTCACCCGAGCTCGTGAATGGCTGTTTTTGTGATGGTTGCTGTGCGCAGTCAGGCATTCTCGTGGTGCAGCATGATGGCATGTTGCTTCTTTTGCCTTTTCTGCTGAACTGCGCTCGCCAAACGCCGTAATTGTTCCACATAAATTGTGGCGGTGATAGTCTGGTTCTTTGGAAGCAGTTCGAAATGTATAACACCTTCACAATCCCACCAGACGGACAGCATAGTCTTTCGTTCGTGCAATATGGGCTTCGCTCACGGGGTTGGATCCTTACCAGGACTCAGCCACTCCTTTCTTTGTTTCATGTTGACGTATAGACACCACTTCTTGTCACTGTGATTATCTGGCTGAAGAACGGGCGACGTTGGGCAACGGCTTGACGGTATCAAGCGAGAACAGAACCTGCGGCAAACCGAGCTTTGTCATCTCGACTCAGCTGATGTGGCACCCATGATCCCATTTCCTGTGCCTTTCCCATAGATAGCAAATGTCGGCTCACAGTCATATGACCGCAGCCAATCTTCTCAGCCAGTTCTCGTGTTGACTGTCGTGGATCTTCGTGGACTAGGGCGTTCAGTTTCTCTTCATCCAAATCGCTTGGCCACCCTGACCTCACACTGTCACTCAGATCGAAGTTTCCCTCCCTAAAGCGGGAGAATCACTTTCTAGGTGCTCGATCGCTGATAGCCTCTTCCTCGTAAACCGCGTGGATCTTTTCAGCGGCTGCAGCAGCACTTAATCCTTCGTTATACTGGAAAAGCAAATGTGTCGGAGAAGCGCCTTTTTGTCGACCTGACACTCTATCTTTTCAGCTAAGCTGAAACTTCTCATGAGTGCGATATTAAAATTTAATTGTACTGATTTGTAGAGGACGTGGAGAGGTATTGAATGATATATACTGCTTGGCATGAGAGCAACCATGTACAAAAAATTTACTTCAGGAGGAAACGGAACGAACTTATGAAATTACCCAATATCTATTGCATAACGCTTGGTTCCTCCCTGCAGTTGAGCTAACTTTCATTTTTTTATTTGTTGTTCCATCAAGAGAGAAACTGAATGATTCGCCAGTAGACATGCCAACGTGACTATTTTAAAGCGGTAAGTGAAACAGTGTGCAATGCACGAAGACCTCAGCGTTATGGTATATCCTCAGCGACCTAACAGCTTAATATTGGTAGTTATATCAAACACATAAGATTTTAGGTCTTCACACGTTTATTTACGGAAGCAACCCGTTTATTGAATGTGCAGACTACGGAAGGTAGCTCTCAGGATCAACCATGTTTCCTCGTCAGCGTCTGCGTAAGTGATGGGGCCATCAGAATAATGAGGTCTGGAGAGAGTTCAAAGAAGAAAAAATACAATTTGAAGAGTTGATCCAGAAAAGTGGAACAACTCCTTATGAAGCTTCCTCAAAATCCTTCCATGACAATGATTGTTATTTTTTCTGATGTAAATCAAGCACTCCCGTACACGTCACGCAACTCAGCCCAACAAAAGCATCATGTCCCTCAGCCACAAGTGTCCGTCCAAACGTAAACCTTCTTCTCTTTAATTGTCTCAGTCGATTGCAATCAGATCGACTATTCTATAAAGCAGCAGGCTAATTCCTTTATTGAGCTGATGTAATGTCAGCTTGTTGTTCGCAGCATAGGGCGCAGCTCTGCTTGGTGCTGTTTATATTTTTCTAGGCGTCGCTGACCTCAATGCCCCACTCATGGTTGATGGTGCGGTTAGGCTGTACGCAGGGAGCCCCTTTTGCTTTGCAAAGCATAAAGTGATTCCCTAGACAATTCACCTGGAGATCTAGCGGGCGTGGACTACGTGGCTCATGTCCAGCGACTGTTGGTGCTTTTAGGGCCTGCGCCAAACCGTTCTGGAACAAGTGACTGCGATCTGCTACCCCAGCTATTATTTATCCCATGCAATCTCTCCTTGGCGGTCTGACATCTGTTAAATAGTATGTTCCTGGAGCCTTTGAACTAATGTGTTTCCGGTCTCCCCAGTGTACGAGGTAGAACGCCCATGTTACAGCGTGAACCACTCGAGGGCAGTGACTCTGAGGAACATTCATCTTGTCACTTCTGACAAAGGAGCAAAGATCCGGCGAGCTCTGGAAGAACAATCTGAAGTTAACTATTTCCTCCAGCCGTTGGAGCTTTTCCCCGTAGCCTAGCGTAGAATGGTAGGACCAAACAAAAGTTAGTATATTACCTGGTGGTTATATGAATTCTGCAGCGCTGGATGAATGATCGACCTATGCAGAAGCATGTATGTAATACGTTTGATTTTACTATGAAAAAATTTCTGTCACAAATGTCAGTTCCTTGATCCACCATACTGTGAATAACTCCTGAGCGTGGATGGTGGGATGAAAAGCTCAGGAACCTGTCGAAATGGGTTGGTTTTATGTACACCGTTGTTTTTAAACCATCAGAGCATCTCCTAATGAGGACATCTAAGAAAGGAAACCTACCATGTTCTTCCTTTTCAATGGTGAATATTATTTTTTCAGGGATCATTGTATTCAAAAATTCTATGAAGAAAACTTCTTTCTCTCTCTCAGTGATCTTAAGTGTGTCATCCACATATCGCTTGAAAAGCTAAGAAGCTAGGTCCATGCCTATTTCAAGGCTCTCCATAATGACCACAGCTAGAACGGGGGATAGAGAGGTACCCATGGAGCTCTGTCGTTTTGCTTAAAATAGTTTCCTTTATTCATGTAGATGGAGGCTAGGCTTGTGATACAAAAAGATTTGACTTTATTTTATTTTATTTCTCCACACCGCAATGGGCTCTTTAAGAATTTCCAGGGCGTAGGGAATCAGTATGCCAGTAAAGATATTTATAACTCACTAAAGTATTTGTTGAAGTTAAGGACAACATTTTTTCCTCACGGAAAATCCTATTATTTTTTCTCTTTTATGCGAAGAAAGCCCGTTTCTCAGCACATCTTTTAATGTCCAAGGTTTTTGGGTCACCTATGACTCATCATCAGCGGAACATTGTCACTGATCAGGACAGGCCCTGCTGTCAGCAGGCTTCTCTACCCGACCAGCTTTTTGAGGAACGTCAGCTGTCCGCTCTATCTTGAGCCGTCGAGCGTCAGTCCCGCCTCGTTAGTCAAGCGGTGGAGCGAAGCCCATCCGACCGACCACAGCAGTGACATAACAACAAATGAGCAACAATGAGTATACAAACACGGTCTGTCGGTTTTTAAACTAGGCAAGTTTTTAAACAATCTTTCCTTGTGCTTGAGCTTCATTCTTTGATCCTTCTAACTCTTTGTCCTCCTAAACTCATGTTTATATGCTTGCTATTGCTCATTCGTTGTTATGTCACTTCTGTGGCCTGTCGGGTGGGCGCTCGCCCTACCGCCTGACTGACGAGGCGGGACTGGTGCTCTACGCCTCGAGATAGAGCTGACAGCTGACGTCTCTGAAAAAGCGAGTCAGGTAGAGGAGGTTGCAAACAGTGAGACCTGAACCGATGAACGTTTCGCTGATGACAGGTCATGGCGACCTGAATGGTTCGATTTTGTTGAACCTTAAAAGATACATTGAGAAAAGAATTTTCATGACTGCAAAAGAAAAGAAAAGCTTATCAGATGCCCATTACGAAAGCAGGATTATAAAATATCCTATTGTTTTTCAGTAAAGAGCTTTCTTTCTCTGTAGTGGTTTTGTGGTTGATCTTACGTAATAACAAGGTTCTGACGTTACGTATCCTTTCAACTGAGGAGACCACTGGTTGAATGGGCGTCAGGCTTGCGAATCTTTGCAAAAACTGTACATTTCCATGCATTTGGAGCTTGAGGAAGACTTAAAGTGTTGAGCTGCGCCTGTTACATTTGCATCGTCTATTTCTGGGATGTAGTTGTAAAGTAGCCAAGTAGATAAGTAGCTAAGCTGGCTTTTCATGTAGGATCACTGCTCGTAGGTGTGTGCATGTTGCTAGATAGGAGCGTGAAGATTTTTTGTATACAGAGTGGACGTTCTAGGGTACTCATCGCAATTCCCTTGTCCATCCTAATTATTAACCTGTTAACCTGAGATTTCAGCTTGTTGAGGGTTTCAAATCCACAGCTGCTTAGATTACTTTGGCCTTAACTTGATGTTTTAATACCAAACTGGAGATAGCTTTCCGTATCATTGCAGTTTTGTGTTGACAGTGGTGGAAACAACTTGCCTGACTGAAGCAACGAGGTCCTAAACGGGATGATACTTTATGTAGGAAAGAATTTTGCTCTTTAGCTAGCATTCTTTTCTCCAACAGTCAGAAGTTCAGAGCTTAAATTGACCACGGACTTGTTGAAGTTTATCCTACCACTCCTTCCATTCGTTCAGGCTGACTTTCACATGACCAGGATTATTGAGCAGTAAGCCTGCAGATGTTTCTCCTTAATATGTTGCGTTAGGCAAAGCCGGCTTTTGATACTGGGAAGGTAATGTGCTTGAGTAGCTCACTGAAGAAAGAGGAGTATCCAAAGAAGTTAGGAGAAGGAACACTAAGAATCCGGTAGCGACCTGTTTTTTACCAGAGGTTTCCTATGCTTCCTAGCGGTTTCTCGCAGTAGTGAGAAGCCGGAGGACAACAGTAAAGCGCAGCTTTGTTTTCTGGTGCCATTTGAATTGGAAACATTTTGGCAACAATCCACTATCTCTGCTTTTTCACAAAAAAGTCAGCTTGACTTTTTCCATCTCAGCACTTGTGTAGGCTTGTAACAAATTTCAGCTTTCTGTGAGGTGAAACGCTCAGTAAGCGTATTGGCAAGTACCTCGAATTTCGAAACGCCCACATCACAAATCAGAATTACTAAGTAACCTGGCTTACTGACTGGCAGACTTTTTTGTGGAACTGTTTCTCTTCTTTTGAAATATCCCGTAACATCTGTTGCAAGTAGTTGAGTTAATAAATGGTATCTGCGATTAAACAATAAAGCCGTCTAACTGAAGGATTAGTACCTCTCATTGTTGACGAGTAGGCATGTCGATTCTGAAAACGTTGAATCAAAATATGAAAGAACTATGTTAGCGCTTTAAATTTTGATGGTCTGTCCATCTAATGAATCGCCATTTATTCTGTCACTACGGACAGAGCTACTAAGAGAAACAAAGCCCATCTATCTTCTATCTATCTATACTACTATATATAATGAAATAAGGGAAATTTTGTGTGTTCGCTGCCTTTACACGGTGACACGGGACTAATTGACATTTCTAGGGCATCGGTCCGTTGCCGCTGGCGACCGAACGCAGCGAAGGTAGGCGTTTTGCCGTATGTGGATCGATACGCGTAAATACTAGCGCGTTTGCGCTGTCACCCCAGCAAAGGTTGCGAGGTGAGCCAGAAGCAGAGGATATGGCTGTACGTGAGGCGGACCGCGGCTTATCATCCCGTACTACGCAGGCTTAGGGGAAAGT
>KN538399.1:274353-290265 GCA_000797535.1 Trichuris suis | reverse complement strand
GGATGCATGCTCCACTATTGCGGACGCCTTGATTGCTTCATCCATCGCCTCTTTCGGCTGGAGTTTTCGTGGTCGTCCTCTTATTTTAATTCCTAGCCCCTTTTGGTCGTTCAGGGCATTTTTGTAACGATTCAGGCGACTGAGATGTTGTTCATATCTGTGGGGTAATGTGTTGCCTGTCTCCCCTATGTAGGAAGCGGAGCACATGCACAGAATTTCGTAAATAACACCTGGTTTTTCATATGAGGCTAGTCCGATTTTTGCATCAGGCACAACGTGGTGATGAACAGAGACAAAGGAACAGAAGTCGGTGACACTTGGACTAAGCTAATTATGCGAAATCGGTTATGCACGACGACAACAACAGCAACAGATTAACCTAATTTTTTCCTATAAGACTGACTTTTCGACCAGACTTGAAGAATATACATGCCGGTTGGGCGATAAAGCTTTTCAGTGTATTCTTTAAGATGGTTCAGAAGGCAAGGAGAGTGCGATTCAGAAAGGCTGTTCTGCTTGAAAAATATCTGCGACTTAACAGCCAAGGTGCTGAAGACAGCCTTGAAACAAACTCTCTTTACGGATTTCTTTATTTCAAGACGGAAGTCTACTTTTTTGAAGTTATTTCAACTTTAAACTTGTAATTTAGCTTGTTGTACGAGGGATGCTCGAAAAGTTCCCGGAAACCCTTGCAGCTTTTAATAGGACGCTAAGCTGACGAGGCAAGGCCTGTTTACCGTTATCTTCTTTATCTTTCGACTTGTGCGGAAGCGTAGCATTACCCAGCGCTTTGCCTCTGTGATTCAAGGCGAGCTTAAAGTAACGTTTTTTCACGGTAAGGAAAATCTTCATTTTGAGCTCAGAGCAAACATTAAATATCTCACCAAGCTTGAATGGCAGCCGGGCAAGATTATCGATGCTTTGCACTAGATTTATGGAGGAAATGCTCCATCCAAATCAGTTGTCTACGAATGGACAAAGCGTTTCAAAGAGAGTAGAGAGCACATCAAAGATGACAGAAGAGCAGGAAGACCAACTGCGGCAATAGACAAGGAAACTGTGACTCTCGTTCGAAACAGTGGAAGAAAACCACTGAATTACGATCAGGAGGATTGCTAATATGCTTCGGGTCTCGCTCGATTCAGCACTTGCAGTTGTATTTGAATCTCTTGGTCTGAGAAAGTTTTGAACTCGTTGGTTTCCAAAAGCGCTGCGGGATGAACAGCTTATTCGAAAGGCCAATCTTTCTCGGGAGCTTCTTGTGAACTTAAAGTGAATGGGTCTGTTTTTGATCGAGTCGTCACCGGAGATGACAGGTGGATTTACTAGCACGACCCAGAAAGCAAAATCCAATCGAAGCAATGGTTATCGAAGGGATCAGCAAAACCAGTGAAATTCAAAGCAGACAGGTCAGCGAAGGAGATTATGGTTTCGATTTTGTGGAACTCAGAGGGTATAATTTTGATTGACCTTCTCGAACCAGAGAAAACAGTCACCAGAAGCTATTACAAAGAGGTTCCGCAAAAGTTAACGAGAACATAGGCACGAAAACGGCTAGGGAGGTTGCATCACGATAGAGCACCAGCTCATTGATCAATGAATGTAAAGTCGATTCTTCGTGAATTTCGCTGGGAACTTATTCGACATCAACCGTACAGTCTGGATCTTGCTCCATCAGGCTCTTTTCTCTTCCCAAAACTAAAATAGCATTGGAAAGGAACCCGCTTTGAGTCTATAGAAGAGACAAAACATACAGCTGGTGCAATAGACAGCCCTCAGGATTCTGCAAAGAAGGGTTGCAGTGGTGGAAACACTGCTTTCTGAGATATTCAGAGGTTGATGGAAGATATGTTGAACATAAAATTTGATGCCATTGTAAATAAAGCTTTTATTCAAGTTCTCCGGGAACTTTTCGAACATCACTTGTACATTCAAAAGTGTTTTCAAAGAAATAAAGTTTACAATAAGTGAAGTGAAAACAGAAAGCTAAGGAAGGAAGCAGACATACGATTATATGGACTGCCCCTGATCCTGTTTAGTCCAGATAATCAAGGTTCTACTGTAGTTCGTTGAATAGACTATTAGAGTGTTAGAATATCTTGTAGTTACCTGCTGTGTTACAGAAGTTTTTTATATTGTTCTGAGGTTCTACGGTTTCAGATTATTCACACGACTGAATGTATATTCATGGAAAAAATGTTGGAAAATTATTACAACACTTATACATCTTGTCGTTATTCAAGACGACGAAGGAAATGGTTTGTCGCCCTAAACAAACGCGGACGACCTCGACGAGGAAATCGCTCCCGAAACAAACAGAAATATGCTCAATTTTTGGTACTTCATCTGGACGATGAGGATGTTAAGGGGCAGCAGAAAAGGTTCTTCACGAACAGCCCATTTGGCCTTGACAGCTTCACCCAAAAATGGCGAAGTCAGAAGTTTCAGCACAGCTATCAGGGTCGACACTGGCGCCAAGTGAAACTTAAGCGTGGGATAGACCTAAGACATGAATTTCGTCGGCCACTCGTCACAACCCTAGCCTTTCATTTCACTGCGGCCAGGCCATTTAACCGTTCAGAAATCGTGTACGCTTCCTCAGCTATGGCAGGGGGAATGCTCCGGTAATATAGATGAGACCAAGATAAAGACAACTTTGCGCTCAGAAGACAGCTTCGTGATTGAAATTCAGAAACAACCCGGTAATATCATCGGTATACCCTTCCGAAGTAACTCGCAGCGGCATGCGGGCTCTTATTGGCCTATTGCGTTAAAAACAACGTCCACTAATTTTACAATATACGCAAGCAGTCAGCTGTAGCTCATGAAGAGTGAAGAGTGATTGAAAGAAACATATGCTAGACACCTGTCGGCGCATGGTTCGTTTATCAACATGAGGTAGCCATTCCGTTGATGGCCACTGTCCATGTTTTTGCAAGCGACAGATAGTACGCCCATGTGCTTTGCTCTTTTTGCAACTGTGATTTTCTGCCTACCGCGCTTGCTCGAACACATCTAGTCATTGATCACGCTGCTCTTGGCCGTTGCTCTTCGATACGGTGGAAACGCTATTTATCCACTAATGCTCCATTGATTCGTTCTAAATATTCCAGCGCTTTCCTGCACCTGCATGCCAATACCTTTGTCCTGCCGAAATTGAAGAAATCAGTAGGGTGTTAGCGGTGCGCAGAATACATCAACTGGCAACGGGTAGAGCTATTTCGAAATCTTCAAGCTTCGGTTGAGAAAGCACATTTGTTTTCTCAGCTAATCGTTGCGCGAAATGCCGTTAAGTATGCTCTTCTCTTGTTCCCTTGACTAGCTGGAAACTTTGAAATTTGTTATTGCCTGTTGGACGAAGTTGAGTGAAACATTCCAGTCTATCATTTGTTCGGAGTGATTTCGAAATTTTCCCTCACGCTCTGTTTTTGCTATTTAAGTGCTATCCTTTGAATGCTGGACGAATTAAAGATGCCTGCAGTGATCTTCGAGAGGACGCGAAGAGTGCAACAGTCGCTGAGCACAAAACCATATTTCATGTATTAACACCAACACAACTTAACTGTATTAGTAAACCCGCACCGATGATAATGGCACAAAATCGTCAGATGCTCTGGCCTCAAAGCAGAACATTCTGCTTTATCCCTACGCCAATAGCTGTTCATCTGTTAACTGGTAGGGCAACTGTTATGTTTAACTACAGGCACTGACCATGAGGGAAAGGTACCAGTTGTGAACCAAAGGTGTGAAAACCTCTTACTGAAAGGAAAGGCTGCCTACAGAACAGTCCTTGACACATACACTGTCCATCACAAGTTGCATCATGATACCTCTTGATTCATTCACTGCACTGTCACCCTATGCGTTTGTCCTTTTTGTCTGACGGTTAGGGGAAACCAACGTTCTCATGTTAAAAATCCCAGTGACACACGCTGCAGAAGCGTACTCACATAGTAAGGTTCTATTACGTTTGTCAGAATGAGGTATTTTTTGATGAGTTTTTTTCTCGACTAGTCCACAAGATCATATGAAAATAAGAAAACTCTAACCAGTTTGATCAAAATTGGGGTGTGATGGCAAGAAAAATCCATGCCCTACCGTGCCGTAAGCTGTTCCTGTCTTGCTACCCAAACCTGGGAGGCAATCGTTAAAGTCGCGAGAGGCCTAGGTCTCAATATGGGGTTTGTTCAAAAGCCATTTGAACTTCCGTTTGATTCTGCGGTCAGACAACATCAAAACTTCTCCGGAACAGAAACCAGGTCAGATCAACTTTGGGCTAATTTGAGGGGTCAGTAAGAACAGGAAAAATAAACACGGTCGACGGTCATCGTTCTTAGTGCGCTTCAATTTCGTCACCTTTCTAAATTGATGGTATTCACGATCGCTTACTTCGGTCTCAACACGCGTTACTCTTAAAAGCGAATCCCTTCGACGTCATGAATGGTTAGTAAAGCAGTTAAAAATAATCAAGAAAACAACACCGTGCAGTTTATTAGGTTTGTCTGCACCTCACTGATTTCGACCCATTGATAAGGTGTGCAGTTCTATCGTGACGCGCTTCTTTAATGCGGCTATCAAGGATGGACCTTGACAAGGGGGAATTACTGCCAGCGAGCGCAAAGAAACTCGCTGACCAACCGTCATCCCGCCTCCCTGCAGATACTATCCTTTATTATCGTATTGTGCGTGTTAATAGGATGTTTGTTTACAATGTCAGTCGCCTGAACTACATAAGGTCATTCGTGAAAGCGGCTAAGGAAACTACGAGTTTCTCTATAGAGAACCCCTGACTGCAGGATCCATGGGCATTGTGATGCGTGTTCTACAACAGCGAAGCCTTAAAGCACATTCCACTGCGACGAGGGGAAGAAGTGATTATGGTCTATCTCTGCGACTTGTACTATTAATACTGCCGTCTACGCTGCATACTCTTCAGTATCTGATATTCCATCCACGTGACAATAAATTTCCGTATCACCGACTGCCCCAGATCTGTCCGCCGTACTGAAGGCAGATTTCATTGAAAACAACTTTTCTTTACGGGACCATAGACTCTCATGAAGTAGAATTATTTTATTTACGGAATGGATCCCGTCGGTCACGTGAAAACAATAGGAAATGGAAGAAGACTTAAACATTGGACACCAAACAAACCAGCCAAAATGTGGTTTAAAATTGGGGAGCGTACTTTAAAACCTTCATGCGCATACATCACGACTCATTAGCCATTTGTCACTACCTTTGTTACTTCAACCGCTGATGAGGGGCGTCGGTGCACCACCCGAAAGCTCCGGTATTTCCTATTTTTTTCACGTGATCGACGGGATCCATTCCGCAAATAAAATAATTCTACTTGATGGCAGATTTAAAGGATGCTGACGACTTCCCAGCATCACTGATTCGTTCTTTAGCATGGTCGAAGTCGTCGACGGTAACTTACGCTCAACGAACATGACATACTTTCCGCCTTCATATTCTGCAGTTGCGTTGAGTTTTCTCTTAAAAGCCATTGCCTTTTTCTTCCTTTGATTCTTCTCAGCATAAGCAGAAGACAACGAGCATTTTTGTGGACGCGTGGTCCTCTGCTTTTGATGAGACTGTTAAATCCTCGTCGCTCAAGATGGAACAAGGCTGGCCTGAGAACTTCGAAGTAAGTTGTTCCCTGACATTTCCCTAATAACTGCCCATGCATCTGTTGGCAGGGCGTTTGTTTGGTTTAATTTCAGAAAGCCAAAAAACGAGCAATACGAAGACCAAGTTTCAGTTTCAGTCTGGGGCTCTCTCGAGTCACTGGCTTACTAACGCAGCCTAACACTGGAACTGCCTTCGCAAACCAGGTTCTGCGCTTTGCTGATACTCTTTGAGCTTGGTTTGCGTGGTTTGGCCGAACCAAGAGGACTCTTGAATGCTTTATTGTGGAGTAATACAACGATACAGCGACAACACAATGCATGAGCGAAGGCACCAGCCTGATCCAAACTGGGCTCTGAGTCGACCCGTTTATATAGCTTTCCCTGACCGCGGCCGCTGGCTTCCCACGGACGTCCAGTTCTTGACAGGTCCTTACCGTTTGGAAGCAGGCCACGGGACCGGCGCTAATCCCGGGTAGCTGTCTTTGCTCCAGGCCGTCGACGTGGAAATCATGTTCTTATGTCGCTGCCGAGTCCAAGCCCCGATGTTATTCTTCAGGCCACATTTCCACTGCAGAATTTCGCTCCGTGCTCGCCAGGGGGCCTGTGCAGCCACCTCCAACACAGTCAGTCAACACGAAACGCACAGAACGTTTTTGCACTGGTTATAGTGCAGCTTGTACCAGAATCAATTTCCAAGTGCAATGGCTTTCCATACGCCTGAAGCCAAACAACCGCCGGAGGCAGAGCCAGCACTCTCTCCTCTCAAGCATTGAACAAAAAGGCCCCATTTCATTGACGCTGAGAGTCCCATTGTCCTCTGACAATATCTAAACATGTGCACGACCTCTGTCTGGTTCTGTAGGCGACTGGCTTCTCATACTGTTTCTTGTAACACGCATGTTGTATATGTTCCATAGGTTAACACAGTGTTTCTCAAGCTCGGGGTCGCGAACGCCCCCTGCGAGAGCTTCAGGCCGTTTGCGCCACCTATTCTGATTGGTCAATTTCGCCGATTGGGTGAAATGGTGGAGAGGGAAAGCGGTTATCTTACGAAGTCTGAATAGAAGCAGACAAGTTCATTTCCCAAAACTGCTTTCGTACAACGTCAGGCAGAGGTGCTCGGCTGACACGGTTGCAAGTGGACTAACTTATCGATCTTCGGCTCCACGGAGAAAACGTGTAAGCGCAGGTCACCGCATATGACCAACTGCAACCGGCTGCGCTTTTTCGTTACGAGGCCCCTAACCACATTAAATGCACTCTCCACTAGAGACGATGTCGAAAGGCGGATGAGCAACTTTTTTACCACAGCCCGTACAGCACGGTGCAGGACTGGCACTTGCTTTTGCAGTCAGAACTGCTGGTAAACCCCCGCCAGCCTGGGCTTTAGTTCTGCGTTGGATTGCAATTCTGGCAGGTGTTCCCGCATGGACATCTCCTCGACCTCGACATTCGTTAACGGGTTGATCACCCAGTCTGGGATGTCGGTCGAGAGTGTTCTGAAAGCGGCGAGTGGAATCGTCATGCAGCGCTTACAGATGCTCATTACACACCTCCATATCAGCTTCAGAGGCCGGACCTTACTTTTTCGCTTCAGCAAGATTTTGAAACTGGCAACCCTTATCTCGACGACGAACGCTTCCTACCAAGCACAATGACTAAAGCAGTGTTTCTCAAGCTCAAGATCGCCATCGCGACCTTTGTCAATTTTGCGTGCGCCGATTGGCTGAAAATGGTAGAGCGGAGAGAGGTCGCCGGCACTTCCCGATGGAACTTCGGTGGGTCTCTGGCCCCGTAGCATAGCATCTTTTCCAACGCGTTTCAGTCCGATGCATGCGCCCCGTTCGCTCGAAAGTGCTCTCGTGGCGATTTGCGCCCCCTTGGGGTTAACGGCAGAAGCAACTAGCGCTCTTGAATGGGCGTTGATGCTTGTCACATCGGTTATTCCAGTGTTGCGCAAGCCCCTGCCAGATATCACCCCTTTTTCCAGCTTTGAGACTGCATCGCCCCCTGGACGTGTGAACACAACGTGGGCATAGAACGAGATGGTAAGAAGTAAAAAGATGCGCATGAACAAGAGCAGCCTCTTAGGTTTCTGCTGCATACGTGAACGGTCCCGACACCATCTACGAATTTGTTCAGGATTTCTTAAGTTGTGGAAAGCGTCAGGTCAACAAAAGCAACTTCCACAGAGAACATTGGAGTGGCATGATGATAACAAGAACTTTCTTCAACAACGAGAGAACGAACTCAAACTATGGGGCAACAGAGGAAGGTAAATGCATTTATACAACTGAAATGAATAGGGAGCAATTAACACAGCAATGTAGGCAGAATAATAGCGCTTCCAGACGCTCTTTCATGCAAAATCTTTGCTACTTGGAATTCTCGGAAATAAAGAGATAGAATGACCGACTGATTTCCTTGGAAAATACTGTGTACCAGTGCACGTGTCCAGAGGGTCGTGAAAAGATAAACGGGAACCCACGGGAAATTTCCTCGGGGAACCCCACTTCCCATAAATTCCTCCAACGCTCTGGCGATATTGCTCCTTTTAGCTTCACTGTCCCTCAGGGGAGCGAAATCGCCCCCTTGCCCATCACTGGGTTATTCGAACACCTGGAACAGACAGGCTCCCTCGGAGACATCGCGTCCTGTCTGTTGTCTTGTCGACGACTGCTGATGTGCATTGGATCAATGCCGACTTGACCAGCAAACGGTTACGAATAGCGCAAACCCCTATACGCGCGGTTTCACTCTTGTTCCAAGGATAACGTCGTCGCGAAATCAAGGTGAATTCAGTGAGCAAGCGGCGTTTGACTGCCCCATCAGCCAAACCACAAACCACGCTATCCCGGAGCATGCCGTTCAGCTGCTCAAAGTTACGTTTCGACCTAAGACGCCCCAAACCAATCACAAAATCACTTGCGCTGTCACCACCTTTTCGTGCCCTTGCGAGCGAAAATGAAAGCGATGGAGTACTTCATTTGGGTAAAAATGCATTCTTAACCCCTCCGTCAGCTGCGCATATGAATAGTCGCTCGGGCCTTTGGGCTGTTCTAATGCCCGCAACAGTTTGACCATAGTAGTGAGCAGTACAGCGCGCTTCCACTCAGCATCCATAATACAATGCGCCATGACCAGAAAGTCTAAACATGCTCCAGAAACGGGCCATCTGTCTGAGCGGTCAGGGCTGAAGTGGGAAGGCACAAGCGTTGCAACTGGCTGCAATAGACGACCGCTGAGAGTCAGTCATTCTCGTCAAAACTGTTATGCCCCCTCGTCTCTGTTACGTCCCATGCTACTCATTTGTTTGTTCGGCGTTCACTGGTGATGAACGAAGACAAGCTGTACCGTACCACCAGTTTGCAGGTTCTACTAACATGTGCAGAGATGCATTTCGTGGGAGCAGGCGAAGTTGACGTTGGTCCCACTTGCCGTGGCCAATAGCTACTTCCCTACCTGTTGCTGTTCTGTACCTTCTGATAGACGCCGTTGTTCTGTCCCGCGAGACGGTGAGTTAAGGTACGTGTAAAAAGAGGGTTTGACCGCAGTTCAATCGTTCTTTTTATACAGAATGTCGAATCAACGTAGCTGTAAACACATATCCGCCATACCTGTTCACATGCGGGGCACATCACATATGTGTATAGCTTTAGATTTAGGCTTAGGCTTAGCTGAGGGCACGGAACAGCAACGGGTAGAGAGACCGTGTGTCCTGTTCAGTTATACGCTCCCATTAGCAGTACCGTAAGATATATACATAACCTGCACATATTGTACTGTAGCAGATCAGTATATATTTGTGTGTTACTATTCCGTTGTTGCACTTGTTAAACGCTTTCTATTACGTATGGCCGCCGTTGTCTGCACACCGTTACGCGGGGATACTACATATTTTGGTGACGAGGGTGAGATTCGAACTCACGCGTTGAAAATACGGCAGCAGCCGCCTTCGCCGGCTAGAGAAAACATTCCGATGAAGCCCTCTTCTCGTCAGTTCCCCGTGAAGCAGTGCTTTCGCTGTGGATCTACTGCACATCTGGCGAATGCAGCAGAATGTCGAGCTCGCAATTTACAGTGCCGCTACAGTGCCAAAGCCGAACATGATAAAAACCTAAACTCGGTTCTCCAGCGCATACGGTGTAGTGGTTTAGTACTGAATGATGCAAAGTGCAAGTGGAGCCAAAACGAAATTCTGTTCCTTGGGGAGGCGCTGATGACGGGAACCGGAGTTTCCCGAAAGCTCCGCCAATAATAAAAACTGAACGGGTCGCACATCCGTCTTGAAAATTATGATGTTCCTTGGCCATCATATTTCGCCTGCTGGCATACGCCCTGATTTTTCAAGAACAAATGATGTTCTAAATGCCCCCTGCCCAACAAATTTACAGTCGCTACGTTCATTCATCGGAATGATGACCTGGTGCAACTCGCGGGCAAGTTCATTCCAAATTTTTCCTCTGTTGTTGAGCCCTTACGTTCGTTAGTTCGGACTCCAAACAGCCCGTTTTCTTGGGATCCGACTGCTGAGAAAAGTTTCCAGAAGTTAAAGCAACTCTTGCTTGAATGCCCTGCTTTGGCTTTATTTGATCCTGCTCTCGAGACGATTGTGACTACCGATGCATCTGATGACGGAATAGGTGCAGTACTCTCGCAGGTACATGATGGCGGCGAACGAACTGTTGCATTTGCTTCACATACCTTATCTGCTGCTGAACGTAAGTATTCGGTTGTGGAGAAAGAAGCTTTAGCATGTATTTGGGCTGTAGAAAAATGGCGATGCTGGCTTTGGGGTAACAAATTTACACTGTGAACGGACCAACTGTCCCTGACTGCGTTGCTCACTAGTAAGGTAGCTGATCGAGCCAGCCTGCGCATCGCACGTTGGTCAGTGAAGTTAATGGGCTTCAACTACGATGTCAAGTACAAGCCAGGCTACGTTAATGTGGTAGCCGATGCTCATTGCCGTTTGCCAGCTATAAACTCGCATGAAATTGCAGAATACGAAGAAGATGTCATTGCTCAAATCACCAGCGAGATACCTGCTGTAGCTCCATCCGAACTCGCTGACGCTACGTCTAAATGTTCAGTATTATCGCAAGGATTGCGTTATATGGAAGTTGGATGGCCTGACAATGAGAAATCCTTAAGTAGTGAATTATTACCATTCTGTCGCGTTAGATACGAACTTGCTGTTCGGAATGGCTGTATAATACGCGGAACCGGTAGACTCGTAATTCCAGAAGTATTACAAGCTTCGATCATTGCGCTCGCCCATGAGAGCCATCAAGGGACCGTCCGTACGAAAGCAAGATTACGCCGCTTGTTCTGGTGGCCGAAGTGGGATACTGCAGTTCAAACGTACGTACGGAACTGCACCGTTCGCCGAACATTGGATAAAACTGCTGTACAATACAGAGCTCCGTTAAATCCGGTCCCTTTGCAAAACCCTGCTTGGGAGAAACTAGCTATTGATATCGTCGGACCATTACAAAACTCACGCTATGGTGAGCGACTTGCAATCACTCTCGTTGATTACTATAGTTAAGTGGCCCGAAAATTTTTCAGAACTAAGAGTTAAATTTTCTCAGAACGTGACGACTAAGGATGCGATTCAATTTCTTAAGGAAATCTTCAGTCATGAAGGCCTGCCAAGCGAAATATTTTCTGACAACGGCGCGCAGTTCGTCTCTAATGAATTCAAGCAATTTCTTAATGATCATGCCATACGCCATTGCCGAACGTCCTTGTACTACCCTCAGGCGAATGGCGAAGTGGAAAGACTTAATCGCGTCCTGAAACATTGCTTGCAACTAGCCTCGCGAACGGGTCGACCGAGAGCGGAAGTTGTCACTGAGTTCCTAATGCACTATCGTGCGACCCCCCATGCGGTGACTGGCGAGTTTTCGAAGTTCCCATTCCTGACGTCGACAGGGGACGGGGCCGACGCGCGCAATCTGTTGGCAGTTGTTATGAATGTGACAGAAAACGGTTTTTACCGACTTGGAACTGCTCAAGGAGAATTGAACCAACTATATGCCAGGTCAGGATTCACTCCTTGTCGAAAAGAATTAATCCGAATTGAGGATGTTCCTAATCAAGAAATACCTGTTCGATCAGCTCTTATTGCTCAGTCCACAGGAAGTGGCCAGGGTTTCGTGAGGTGTACGTGCAAGAACAAATGCCAAACTATGAGGTGCTCTTATGTGAAGAAAAAAATTAAGTGCAATTCGAAATGTCATTCTAGCATTCCTTGTCGCAACAAGTAGATCAATGCAGGTCCTTTCCTGCCGTTTTTCATTAAGAAAGTCGTGGACATCGTTTTTATTTCTTCTTCCATTTTCATATTCTTCTTTTCAATAAAGGCCATCCATGACATTTGTTTCACACTTTGCCTAAACATTATTTGTCATTCTATATAATGCCTAGGCATTCTATACAATGCCTAGGCAAAGTATACAGAATATTAAAATAACACAGACATTTCATACTTTGCCTAAAAACGTCACGCATTCTATAGAATGCCTAGGCATTCCATACAATGCCGGCATTTCATACATTGCCTGTAACATATATATGTGTGTGCTACTATTCCGTTGTTGTGCTTATTAAACGCTTTTTATTACGTACGGCCGCCGTTGTCTGCACACCGTTACGCGGGGATACTACACCGTGATTTGCCACTCAAGCTCGCTGCGTCAGGTTGCGCCCGCGTTCAAGTTAGGATATATTCACAATTCGTACCCTACGTATAGATGCACACAGGAAGAAAGATTATGGGTCAATGACAGCAAAATAACGAAAAAGACCGCCAAAACTGGAACCGAAAACTACCATGGAAAATCTAGTAAAAGCATCGAGTGAAAATGAAAGATTTTATAACAGCATTTTGAAAGTTCATTCTTGGGTAATTACCGATAAGTTACAAACCGTTTATTGAGTACTTACACACAATTTTTTAATTTTCCGGAGCTTTCGGAGCCTAACCATTTCTTTTTTTCTTTTTTCTTCTTTTTTTCTTCTTTTTTCTTTTTCAGTTATTCCTTTTTCGTGTTAATTGCTCCTTACCAACCCTCCACAAGGTGGAAGGGATCAAATTTCAGGAACATCAAAAAATGCGTTTCGTGCCGACGTTACAAAAAGAATTACAAGAAGCTGTTACAAAAAAATTAAGATGTGAAGAGGCCGATAATGAGGAAAGAAAAATCCCTACGATGCACAGGATACGAGAAAACCCAGGGGAAAATGAGGACGCGGAGAGAAGATACGATAAAACCCAGGAGAAAATGAGGTCGCAGAGAGAAGTACGACAAGAAAACAGATTCCTGACCTTCCCGTTATCATAAACTTTCCCAATGTTTCCCCCGGCTATGTACCTAACCTAACCCGAAACCAATATTAGTAACCAAACCGCGCACAGGCCCTGTAGTTGTTACCGTTGAAAACGGAGCGTGGTTAGGCTCCGAAAGCTCCGGAAAATTAAAATTTGCGTGTAAGTACTCAACAAACGGTTTGTAACTTATCCGTAATTACCCAAGAATAAAAGCATCGAGTGTAATGGAGCATGTGACTCAACGTAGGCATAGCATTACTGCATCCAGACTGAGCCAGGAGAACCATGCCCGAAGACATAGAGCCGGGAGAACCATGCCCTCCTGTTGTGATTGTGCATCAGGGGGGAGTGTGGCGAACGAGTAGGCTCTGCATGTTGCTCTGAGTCATCCGGCTCCGAAAAAGGGGTGCGGCGGGTGAATAGGCATGACAGGAGCAATAAAGTGACAGATCATTCCTCCTACGCTATTGCCGCCCCCCCGTGATCTCGATTCGCTTTCGCTACTCAGTGCGAGTGTTTCTTTCATTATTCGTCGTGTGTGTGTGTGTGTGTGTGCGCGTGTTTCGGCCATGTCTTGTCGCTGCTGTACGTTTCTGCTCGAATAAAAGGTTTTGCTACACAGAATCCTGAATGAGTACATACTGAACTGGTGACAAAACGAGTTACGCGCTTCCATGAAGCCCGTACACGAGGTCTCATCGTCAAAGCATTTTCTGTTTCGCTACAGACAGTTCACTTGCTCGAGTTTTCATGGCACTGCGAGAACCGCTGCCTGAGAATACGCTTCTCGTTACATCAGTGATAGCCAAGGGTCAGTGGGATATTTTACAGGCTCGCTGAAGACCAAGGGTCGCTGAGGCTGGAGGAGGTGGAAGTCTGAGGATTCGGCGGGAACTTGGGCGCCTGAACACCGTCGGTTCAGCGACAACCAGCGCCAAAGGACGGATGGACCATCAGGTAGACACTACTGGCCGTCGGATCTGCACTTTCTGCTCCTCAAGCGTCCCTGTGGAGCTGTCCCAGCGGTCAAACGACGCAAGGGACGTACGTTGGGAAGGGGCCACCATGACCTTCGGAGGCGCCGGGGAGCAATGGAAAATCCCAGGGTCGCCTTAGTGAGAAACGGTTAAGAAACTATGCTTTACACAATTAATATACTTCTTTCGGCTTTCAAGATTTAATAACCGTATTAGTTTTTCGCTGATTACGCTTGAAAACGGGTAACTGCCCCTGTGTGACATTGGTGGAACCTGAGTGCATATTAACATGTAATAAATTTGTGCATTTTGCGGGAACAGAAGTTGTCCTGTAGAAGTGTACCGGAAAGGGAAATAATCCCTGAACCAGGAATTTTTGATATGACCTCGGTGATAAATTGTTGCGTAAACCTTTTCACGATGCCTTCGAAGAATAGAGCTGACGCTGAATAAAAACACAATATATAGAAAGAACCGACGTGCAAAACAAATCACTTTGATTAGGGAATTTTCGTTGGCCTGAGCTAACACCTGCAACAATTACTTCGGATAATCGAGTATGTAGTGCAAATGAAAACTTATTCCGTGGGAATCAGAAACGAAGCCTTACGAAAATGGGAGCACATGGAATCGTACTTCTTCGGTTTTATCGCAAAGCATTCCTTGTAAGGTGAAAAATGCAGCCCAATAGACAGACGCATACCTACCCTGTGCTGGGCTGGCACCTTCGGAACACATGATTACCAGAATTCCCGAACCGATATAAACCAAGTCATCGCTTGCCAATGAAACCGCCTGCACTTGGCCCCATGCAAGCCCAAGATCCAAGGGAAACTAGACGTGCGAAAGGCATGGTCGCATAGCATGGAAAGGTACCCCATGGAAACGAATTACATGGATAGGAAGGAACGAATAAACGTGATGGCATGTAAACGAAACTGACACTGGAAGCAAGCCGTGGAAACATGATGCACCATGGGGTGTGCTAAAAGGAGGTTGTCCAGTGGCAACAGACTCGATAAAATACATTGTCGCAGACCAATGGAAATGTACCTGGTGGAAACATATCGCATGCAAAGGGAGCCCTGGGGAAACGTGGTAACCTGGTCTCGGCAAACCTGGCAGCATCAGAACGAAAGCGGATCAGAAAAGAAACCTTAGAAACATGAGCGACGAAACGTAACGGTCCCTGTCCTGAGCGGAAAGGAGGTTGTAGAGTGGCGACAGTCAGAAGTCAGAGGTCAGACTCGATTAGTACGAATCAGGCTCTACGCTACAGCGTAGGCATCGAGATGTGTTAATCGAAATGTACTGCTCGCGGCAGGCACAGGTTGCCCGCGTTCTTGCCAGAAAGCTACCTCCATTCTTCAGGCGGCGCGGCGCAAAACGGAAAAGATCCAATGACGTAATCAAATAACAAATTTTTTTTCTTTCGCATTTGTCCCACTTATGCGGGGTCTGCGGCTCTGGCAATGTTCTTCCATTTGCATCTGTCGTGTGCTTGGTCCGGAGTGAGACAGAGTTCTTTTAGGTCAGTGTGTACTTTGTCCATCCATCTTAACTTAGGTCTTCCTCGAGGACGCTTTCCCTCTATTTCAGTATGGAGTGGTAGGCGTTTCGCAGGATGGTTGTCTTCCCGTCTAAGTACATGCCTAAACCACCTTAGCCTCTTTTCCCTGACTTTGTCCACTATAGGCGCTACCCCCATTGACAGTCTTACCGTTTCGTTGGGGGGTATGCTCTAGTTGGGTGCGTTTCACTTTGCCGTGGATAACTTTGCCGTGGATCACTTTGCCGTGTGTCACCTTGCCGTGTATCACTTTGCCGTACAATAACTTTGCCGTGCAATCACTAGGCCGTACGCGTACTTAGGGTGTTACAGCCGGTAGCCGATAATAGTGGACTGTATAACTATTTTACTTGCACATTTTAAATACAGACTGGCGCGCGATAGAATAGTACCTGT
>KN538399.1:206629-235146 GCA_000797535.1 Trichuris suis | reverse complement strand
GTTCCGCAACAAGCAGTACTTACTCAAGCACAGAAGTCAACGTATTCTAATTTCCTTGTGAAATATCTGAAGCAGTATGTGCACGTTTGTTAGAACCGAAACTAACAGCGGCAAGCTGAGACCCGCGAACCAAAGACGATAAATCAGGAGGGTCGAATAAACGTCAGAAAAGTAGTTCCAGTGGAGTAGGTGTGATGAATGCAGTGATGTGCACACTGCGGCAAACTAACATCGCCGAATCAAGCGCGATAAACCAAGCTGGCTGAACCAGCGGAGGCAAAATGGTAACGAGGAATAAGGCTGTCTATAAAGTGCCAAGCTTAGCATGAAGAACCAAGACGTTGAACAGAAACGAACGAAAGTAAAACATGACAAACCAACACCGCTAAACTAAGGCCAACAAACCAAACGGAGTAGAATGAGCGGCAGCAAACTGCAGGCAATGGATACAGTGTGATGTACCAACAGTGGGAAAATAAACCTGGTAGAGCGGGAGGTAAAGAAAGTGAAGGAATTGAGCGAACGGATGCAGAATAACAACGGTGAACTAAATGGACTGAATCAAGCGGGATTAAGCAACAGCGCCGAGTTGAGGAGAGAGAACCAACGGCAATGAACTGTCAAAATTGAACGAACAGCAGAAACATGTAAGCAATGGCGCAAAGCAATAACTCGATAATTCTGTCGCGACGGGGAACAGCGAAACAAAAGTAATGAGTAGTCGGCAGCAAAGGAATAATGGGGAATCAAGGTTAGGGTAGAACGAGGGGACTTTAGGGATCGCGCGGGGTGAAGAAAACCTATGGTCAGTGATCAAACGGCGCTTGAGAAGCATTTACGGACTGCCAAACCTTGCGTCGTAAGCGCGTCAAAGTGAAACATTCCCAAGTTGAAGTTCCTGATCAACATGTGTGGACCATGTTTTGCGTACACTTAAGCTCATTTGTAGTTTCAGCCGGTTGCGTTTGCTTTAATAAATGAAATCAAAGTTGTCTCATTCTTCACGTGTGACACCGTACCTACCAGTAATTCTGCATCTTAAAATAAAGCAGTTTGTGAAGAAGTGATAACAATATTAGGTTACTTATAAGATGAATCAGCTTTGTATATCGAAGTTTATTTGCTTTATCCTAACGTGATAGTGGCCTATGAAGTGCCTTTTGCCTCAGGCGTTTACACGAGCCGATCTCGTACCTGCTTTTCTTTATTCGTTCATTTTTGCTTTTCTTGCTAGAGATTGGAGATGCCTTCTCCGTGTACATAATAGTGAGTCTGCAATCTGTTAGCTTCGATCAGTTGGTGGTCCGTTAACTCTGTACAGCGTTTGGGTGGAAGTAATATCGAAAGGCAGTCAATTACGGTAAGTGTTTATGTAACCAATTGAAGAGGTTTGATTTGCGTGCCCTGGAAGGTGTTGCTTTTCTAATACTGACTTTGTGGCTATTTTCAGGCTCTGTTATGTCAGATGGAAGAAATCTTGGAATAGTTTCGAACCTTAGTTACGATCGAGTATGTTTGCTTGAATTCTTTTTCCTTGCTAGTCTTCGCGCACGGCATTCCTTTGTGTAATTCCTTTGTAGGATCGTGTGTAATTCGTAGCAGCTTCTAGTTGTGATACAATTTTATTATGTTTTAGGAGACGTTTTTCAAGATCTCCGAGCACCCAGTTTGTGATGTTTATCCTGCTTTCTTGTCACCGGAGTACTTTGCCGACTTTGCAGGGTTGGTTACTGTAATTATTTTTTTGAATTAACAGTAGTATTATGCAGAAGTGATGGCAGCACCCGTTTATGGTGTCCAGATCGCTGGATCCAGAGTGTTTGGAACGCAGAAGAAGATAAGAAAACTAGAGCATGCGGAAGCAAAAATAAAGGCCCTAAGCCATCCTCTGTTAGTATAACCGATGATTCAGATCGTAGAGAGCCTGGTAAGTTGCATTGGCGGTTTCTAGTAGCACTGGTTTTTTGACATGCAGTTGACCGGCTGAAGTCTGAAAGTGATGACACAGTAGTTCTCAGCCCTCAACGGCGTAGTTTTGGTGCAGGATGTCAGGCAGCGCTAAACAAGTCAAATAAAACAGGAAGTAAAGACGTGGAAGGTTAGTGTTGTAATTTTTTCGAGAAATTTGAATGTTATTATCACTGCCTCAGGGCGTCATGTCAATAATTCTAAACCTCGAAGTTCTCGCAGTCATAGAGGCGAGAGCCGGCGCGGTCACACTTTCAATGGAAAAGGCGCAAAGGAAGTTGGAAGTGTAAGGACAATGATGTTAATAAGTGAAATGAGTTACTTCCGGCTTTAAGAAATACCGATCAAATGCTTGGCGAAGCGAACGGAAATCTTGTTTGTCTTCAAGTAAGGAAAATCTGCCAGAATGGGTGACAGAAGGACCGAAGAATATGTACGAAACCGTTGAACTTCGTGGATTTGATGATGACGTTCAATTGGAGAACGTTGAACATTCGATGAAAACATCGGCAAGCTTCTCAGCACTAAATGGTGAACTGGACAAAGACTATGAGGTGGAAAAAACCGATGAGGATTTCCATGCTGAAACAGATGCAATTCTTAACAAATTCTTGGTGCACATACTGGTTATTTACTAATTTAAGTTTTATACTGTTTGTTGCAGGGCCTTACTACAAACGGTTACAAAAGTCGATTCCGTGAATTCTTTGAACAGCGTGTTTCGTTACCTGGTTAGTACCATAGCCTTTTCCAAGGCTACTTGTTATTACAGTTTCTTGTGTAGAAGATAGTTGTGTTGATCCACGTAAAGCAAGCGTTAACAAAAATATTTCCACTGTCGAGGGAACGTCAGTGTGCACGCTGCCTCATGCGCAAAGAACAGAAATTGAGGCTGAAAAGCCTGTGGACAATGTCAGAATGTTCAGTCCGGACCAGCCTTCCGATGACGTGCCGCAATGCGAAACCTCTGTTTCACGCACGGCATCTTTGCCCGGTGCGATTCATCTCGAAGATATAGAAGCCAGTGCACTGCATCACAGCGGTTCGACTCAAAGCGTGCAAACCAATTTCATTTTACAGGTGTTCTTGTGAAGTTACTAAGGACTATTGAGACGTAATTCTTTAGGAGCTTTTTGATGCAGCGAAGTCGAATATGCAAAATCAGGACTTCAGTGATTTACCGAAAGCCGAACAAGTTCAGCCGAATGTAGTTAAACATGGTTCTCAGGTGATTCATCATGCTTTCGCCCTATACTAACACTACATCTTGATTTTAAGTGCATGTTTATTTTCCCAGACGTTATTCTTTTGCTTAATTGCAGTCAAGATTTACCGGTTTATTAATTATTGAACTTATTTTGCGTTCGTTTCTTCCATGGCACGGCTTCATTTCCGTAATGTATCATATAGTGGAATCGAAGCCGTGTAATCGAAGAAGTGAAAAGATACCATTCCGTCATGGAGAATCCTGTTTTTCCTGTTTTCGACATATTTGCATTGTGATACGTATATTGTAGCTTTAACGAAGTTTAATCTATTTACCAAGATTTAGAGGTGAACGGTAATAATATTTTAATAATTCTTCGTTGCTTGCGATCAAGTCATTCTTTGAAAATTGGAGTCTTCTATAACAGGGTTAGCCTGTGTGAGTCGAGGCAGTCATTCTCACGGGTTGGCTAGGAGGATAGGGGCACTATTTTCCCTTCGGGGAGGGGGTAAACTCCAGGCGGCCAGGAAGAAAACTGAGTAGGAAAACTGTGGAGAATAAGAAAAGGAGAGGGGGATGGACGGCTGGGTTCATTCGTTCCCACTCCGCTGTTTTCCTCTCATTTTTCCGTGGGCCGTGCGGGGTACGATTGTTTGAGGGAATGACCTCAGTAGGGATGGTTATTGTGTCCCACGTGTACGTAACCATCCATACACTTCGCGCTCCGCATTGCGCTGACGACGGAACGTGTGCTGTTCCGAAAGCTTCGCATTTTATTGTGTGCCAATAAATAAGCATTTACCATCCCGGCTTTTCAACAGGAAAAAGCCGTTTCTACAAGACCCTTCAAGTCCTGATCAATCATTCAATCAATGTATCGCAAAGCTGAATCCGTAGTGATTCGGAGTATTTTGTCTTTCTTCCTAACTTGTGTACCATTTGTGCTTTTTCAAAATGAATATTTGAGATGCACTCTGTCCTACATGTGCTTCCGAGTCCTGTTTAACGCTTTTCTTTTCTTTCGAAGGATCATACTTCTGGTGATGCTATGGCCACAATTAGTTCTTGGACAGTGGATCCACGCGAGAGCACCCTTGATCGTGAAACATTAGCGGGCTTTCCTATTCCTAGCATGTTTCCTGAAAACGCTCAGTTTGCGAGGAGACAACTATGGAAATCGTTGCCGTTGCAATCTGACTTTTGTCAGGGAGGTGCCGAATGGCCTTATCTCCAGCCACCAGTTGGTAAGTTTAATAGGTCTATTTCTTGATAACTTTTTCTCTATTGTTTTTTTGCAACAGGTCGCTCTTCCCATCGTTTGCCACACCGAAGAAACATTCCGTTGAACGTAATCAATGCAATGATAGAGCTGAAGGACACACCAAAAATGAACACAATGAAAGATTACATGTCCAATATTGGATTTAAGGAAGTTTTCTTCCCGTCTGGTGTTCAGACGCGTTTCCGTTCCGTCAACGAGATCTGCAACGATTCGCTGCGTACGTTTTGGATTTCTGTGGGTGCTAATAGGCTGTAGACATTTTTGCGTTTAGCAGGCCGTTTCTCGTCCAGTATGACCCCAACATCTGTGCTTCGCCAGATGTACCAAGAGAAGACGCTACATAATCAGAATGAAGCGGTTGGTAAACAATCAGTTGAAAGCTGCAGTGCTGATGGTGTGCCAGGGCCTTCTTTTCTTGCACAGTCGAGTAATGAAGTAAACAAAGGTTTGACAAATGCGCACACACCTTCGGTCATTCGGCCTGCTGGATGGGGTTGCCAGAATGCCCAGATGAGCCTACAAGAAGCAGTCAAGCTAAGCCACCAACGTACTGAGCAGGATAGCTGGAGAACAGCAGGTCAGCAACCAACTTCCTATTCGGTCAGACGTCCGCGGAATATTCCACCGCAATATAGGCCCCTTGGAGTACCTGTATTACGTGGTATTTGGCTCTCAATTTCGTGGTTTGTGTATCACTCAGCCTCGTGTTTCAGCCCAGTCGAAACCTCCACAAGTGCAGAAAACGAGTTCACACAAAGGTACTGTACTTGTGAGAAATAATCTCCCAACATTCGATGTTGGTTTGTCCCAATATCGCACCATGTTTATGCAACCGCAGATCGCTCAGCAGTATCGTTTTCCTCAATGTGAGCACTTGTAATCTGAATTTTAATGAGTTCGGCAGCGAATTCATCATCTTAGATTTCCCTGGCTATCTGCCACCATTCCCAAGTACGAATTTTGGCAGTGTCGGAAGGAATATGCGGAACCCGAGCGGTGTACTGAGTCCTGCATCCATCCCATCCGATGCTAAAGCAGTTACTTTGGAAGAACTGGAGCGTCACGTCAAGATTGCTGGGCCATCAGCACCCGTTTCTCCCACTGATAGCCATCACTGTGAATGACTTGCGAAAATTTTCGAGAAGTTGCTCTAAAGTTGGTTTTGTTCGATACGGTGACATGCCTGAGTTTCCTTTTGCTTATAACTTTGCTATTGAGAGAAGTTGCCATGGTTTTTTGAATGTGACTCGCCTTAGGGTAGTTCATTTTCATTTTACTTTTTGTAACGGGTTGACAGCTGCGCCCTGAGTTGGCAGCATTCATGAACACGGTTAAAACTTGCTGTGTTCGATTTCGAAGTCACCATGTAATTTTTTTGTGGCATAAACAGGGGCCTGCTTCTCTTTATGAGCATGGTCATTCCCATCGGTTCAGGTTACATCTTTCTTTTCTGTTTTCTCTAGTTCTGGTATTTTTCTTCATTGTATTTCGATTTAATTGTAAGTTAACGTAGAAAGCATTTGTTTGTATGTGCGACTATCGCCAGTTGTATTGATTTTTTGCGTGAGGAAGACCACGCATTTTTCCAGTACTTTATTTATTCGATTTGAATGTTTTGCCTTTTTGATTCATATTCTTGCTTAAATTAAAAACAGGTAGCAATTATCACATGGTACAAGAACCGAGTCCCTTCAGTGAAGTCAAACTACGTTGATGTGAGTTTATTGTCTCGTTTGAGCCTGGTTCGTCCATTCGTTGTCCGGCAAACGGTGAATGCTATATGAATAATGTTGCTGCGTTTCTACACTGATGATTGGACGTGTTCTTGTCCTGGAAGCTTCCGTAAGATTCTATGCTTTCACTAAACATGTTTGCATCTGCATAAAATAATAGTGAATGCCAGTAACATTAATATCAATAGATTGGGGGGTTACTCGTAAGAACAAAGCAATGTTTATACAACATGAAGATATACGGTCCCGTTAAGAAGAACTATGTATTCTCTACCGTAAAATAAACGTTTATACAACAAAGCAACTTTAATTTTAATTTTGTAGCGGGCTTTTGAAATCCTTTTTATGATATGCGGAAGTGGTGCTGTTCTGTTTTTTCAATCATTTTTATCCAGCGGAGCTTTCAGGGCTAACTGTGCCCCGTCATCAGTGCTAAACGCATCGGCGGTAAAAAGTTATAATCAGTTACCAGCAGGATAAAACACAAGTTTAACCAGAAAAACTTTCTTTCATTAGAAAAGTAGCCTCAGACTCAAGTAGAAGTCAAGTATGCCCACGCGACATTTGTAAAACACACACCTGACGCGTTTATGTGAAGGAGTTATACAAGCAGAAATGAGCGGTCGAGTCGACAAGATAGAAAGAAAAGAAAAAGGCGCAAAAGAAAACGGAATACAAACGGGAATTGCAAACATGGTAGAGAAGCACATAGCAACCACATAGTAGATGTGCAAGACGTCCTCTCCTGAGGTGATTGCGTTCATAGTGTCTTCTGATTGCGCATACGAGACTGCACGCAGTGCCTTCAGGTGTGCTGCAAGACCGTCAGCAGCTGAAGCAATAACAAAGAGAAAGTATTTTGTGCTGGGTTTCAATGGAAGTCCTCACATCTGCAGAGAGGCTTTATCCACAATCATCTCAGCAAGCCTTTTTCTGTTCCTATGATAGTTTGGACAGCTCTTTATACCGTATCTGTTCGCCCCTTCCCTGAGTCGGTCATTCAACGTTTTTGCACAAGGGCCAACGTCGTACTTTTCTCGTCCCGGTGAAATCCAGTCAAGCACTGATGTCGCGTACCTTTGAGTACGTTTTCAGCGGAGAGAGCAGGTTCAGTAAGGTGCCTCGATTTAGTCTCCAATGCTGAGATTCCCCAGGTGGAGAGCATCTTATTCGACGGAAATGAAACAACTGTCTCCTTGACTTTTAGTGTCATCCCGACCATCTGTGGCTGGTCATTTGTTTGAGCCTCTTCATCAATCATTGGTCAGGTTCGACTCGCGCAAAACGCCAGCCTTGCTCGCACGCAAGGACTCGACCAACTGCTTATAAGCCCGTTTTCTGCTTTGGCTTTGTTTCTGCGAAATCATTTACTGCCTGGGAGCAACAGCGTAAGAGCGGTAACGACTCAGTCTGGTCGGGCAGAGTAAGGGGCCTACGGTGCAGAAGTTAGATGCACTCAAATCCCTCGTATCCGGACAGCTCAGGACCGGGGGTCGCGCAGATACGCGGGGTTTCCGGATAGGGGGTTCTCCTGTAGGGTGCATCAGAGTGCAGGTACAATCCGTGTAAATTTAAGTCGCTGTTGTTCACTGGCCCCTGTGGTCGCGGTGAGCTCCGCGTAATCTTAAGGTAGTACCTAAGCTCTGGTTGACGTCAACAGACGGCGACCAACAGAAGTTTTTCTAAGGGGAGCAGGTAGCGTACTCAGAAGTGATCTGAGGACAAGCTCTTCTGATCGTTCCTGTTGGTGTCAGACTGCTTTTGCTGTATCAAGGCTCGTTTCTGGCTTACGCTTGGGAAGCGTACACATACCCTGAACAGCAGGAACTTGTGTCCAAGAGAAACCTAATTTTTAATGGGTCCCGTTTGGGTTCCAATGAACCTGTTGCGCACATGCAATAAGACGTGGGAGGACATCAGAAAAGACCCTAAATTTCTTTCAGAAAATCACTTATCAAGGCCTGATTGAACGTGCTCATACGTTTCCTAGCAGCCATGTCGCGAGTGCTTTTTAAGCATAAAAGGCCTCTTGAGTTACATTCTTCCTGTTCTTCGAACCAGGTCAGGGTGCTTCTAAGTGAACGAATGCTTGCGTATGTGATGGAAAAGTTGTTCCACTCGTCCTCCAGATACAGAAGCAATGAATTGTTGTACCTGGATGACCTAAAAATGGTCAATTACCAGCCATGTACGGAAAGCATCCCAAGCCATGGTTCGTCTTGTCAGTGGGCCTTTAGCTTCAAAAGAAGAACAGCACTTTAGATTAAGCGAGGCGTGCACCATAGCTGAACGAAAAGTGACCTGAAAAAAGAAAAGAAGTTATAAAAATAGACGGCAATGAGGTATCCTGCGCATGTTTACTGCGAACGGTCAGTCTATGGACGCTTTTGGATACGAGGGGTTCTACTGTAAGTGATAACTCATTCAGCGCGGGGCTGCTGACACATCAAAAATGCGCTTGACGCGTAGGCGAACAAATTTATCTGCTTCAGCGTCGTAGTGTCGCTGCTGTCAATGGTGTTCGAACAACTATTCAGCACAACGCACATCTTCACCTTTCGAGAGAACAGGCCTGTAATCATTTCAGCTTTTCGGATAGCATTGAATTTGGTCAACAAGTCTCTCTTCAGCACTTGGTTGACATTTCTAAGCGTCGGCGGAGGTTTCGCCCGCAACCTAGAGAAGGCTTCAAACCTGAACTGCCGACCATCAGAAATTACGCTCCTTTGGCTGGTCTGCTGTGAATTCATCGGGCTGCTGCCTCATTCTGTGCAATTCTGTCTCAGGAAACTGTGGTGAAAACCTCACCGCAGCCCTATCTCAGTTCGTATTCGTCTGCGTGTCACTGACACGTCCAGATGCTCAGAAGCTTTGCATTGACAGTAATGCGTACTAACCCCGTGTACCGTAGGATGCTGCCGGCAGCATTTGCTATATTCGAACGCGCGATGAATCCGTGTGCTTTAACGTGGCCAATAAACTGGAACGCTATCGCCAAGTGAAGCTGGAACACTGGACAATGGAATGGCTCTGGGTATCCAGAAACAACTGGCTCAGCCTCTGCGCTCCCGGTCGTCCGCTTGGGAACATTTGACGGGGTTTTCGTATGCTTCTGTCAACATGAATTTTGCAAACAGGTCAACTGGGGTGAGCCCCCTGATCAGTAAGAGCTAATGAGATGGCATTTCAGCCGTTAGCCAGTAATCACCGTGCGTGCCATGGTTCCACCTCTGGATCAGAGCAAGTGCATGGAGAAACGATTTGCGGTGAATAGGACGCAGCCATATCCGTAGATGCAAACACCAACTGAGCAACGCAGCTTATTGAAGTTCAAGTCCCAACATCGTCACTATTTCTGGCAAACAAACTTCTAAGCGGCCCAGATCAACTAGCATGCCGGAGGGTTTCGTGCGAACTCTACAACGTTTTGGGTGACTGATCATCGCCAAGGCACTCGCAGCCCTGATCACGTGGAAATGGCAATTTAATTTTGCGCTCGAATAGATGATTTTAACTTTTTGCCCAGGCAAGTTCTCCTGGGTATCTCTGAAATATTCTTAACTCAGGGACCTTGAAAACTTAGCTTTTTCATACGGGACAAGGGAACCTCATGTAGAGTATATAATTTTGTTGTTACGGAAGTGTCCTGTTATAACAGTTAACAACTTTGGTAATCGGTGCTTTCGGGTGGGACCTCCACCCGTCTCTATGAGAAGGGGATCCCCTACCGGGACACTTCCGTAACAATAAAATTATAAACTCAGGAACTGAGTGTATTCGTGGGAAACATTCAACGCAGTTGGAAAGGTGAACAGCAGCAACAATTTACTAGCAATGCACCGAGCGCAACAACCACGCTTTCTAATTCACACGTTAACATAAACGAGCAACATTACACTCCACATTGCATCAGCCCTGTACACACCTCTGTTTATGTAAGCGTCACATTCATTAGCGAACGCACTACTTTCAGTTGCAGCTACCCCAGGCCATTGTGCGAAAGATTCGTGACAACATGTCATATGCAACACTTTTACCTGTGACGTTAACTCAATGCTCAAACGTTCTGAATTTCGGACTTCTTGATAATGGAACAACACCTACTATGCGTATATACACTACGTACATAGTTCTCTTACCCACAGATGTATCTTTTATGAAGCGGTACTTTTTGTATCGACCTTCTTTCTTCGGCAGCGCCAAGGTCGATCCTGGCTGCTCATCGCAGATAAACGATTAAGAAAACAGATTGGTTACCTATGTCAAAAAAGTTGTGCATTTCAATGAACCCGTTATTGAAAGCCCTGTCTTCAAAAATACGGAATATTGCCAGCTTACTATTAAGACATTTCTTGTAAAATTTTTTTGCGGGGTTTTCAACCCGTTTCTTGAAATAACGTTTATTCCATAAATGTTAAGCGCGGAGCTTTCGGGTCAAATCGAGACCCGTCATCAGCGCAGTGTGTCGCTCGTCTGGTCGGTCTTCATGGTTACAAGCCACTCCATCTGACCAACTTTGGCAGAGACTTCAGCTATCAGCTCTATCTTGAGCCGTCGAGCCTTGGTCCCACCTAGTCAGTCAGATGGTGCAACGAGCGGCCAACCGACGGGTCTCGAGTTGACCCGAAAGCTCCGCACTTAACGTTTACGGAATAAACGTTATTTCAAGAAACGGGTTGAAAACCCCGCAAAAAATTTTACAAGAAATGTTTTAAAAAACACCCGTTAAGAAGAGGAAAAAGAAAAAAGAGAAAAGAAAAACGAAAGCTTACTATTAATAATTTAAGTTCGCAGGAGCGTTTCTTCATGTCCACCTTGTAGGATTAACTTTAAACTAAATTTACTCTAACGTAAAGTAGTTCACATGTTTAAATCGAGCTCGTAGTTTTCATAGTAGGAAAAAGACTCTATGCTGTTTAGCTTTGGTATTATCACTAAATTCTTTCCACTGTACAGCTCCAAGAGAACCTGCAGAAAGTCATGTTGCCTGGTATTTTAACAACTTACGTACTGTTGAACAAATGCATGCTGTTCCGCTGAAAATTCACTTTCTCTAGGCTATACTTATTGCATGTATAACACCCTGTCTCACTGGATCAACAGCTTCATACGATTGCCCTTTCGGCAAGATTCAGCTAGATAAAACATTCAACCAGCATAATTACAAGTGTTTCGACGAGACGGTTCACTTGGCTGTGGTTGTATGCAAAGAACGTTACGACGAAGCGTTGACAATGATAAAATCGGCAATTATGTTTGGTGTGTCCCCCATGCAACTACACATTTTTACCGATGAGACAAGAAAGGAATATATAAGGAATGAGGTATGGTTAAAATGTTCAGCATCAAGAAAACAAGTGTATGCTCCAGGTAGAAGGCTACATTCGAGCAAGCGCATGGAGGCAACTGAAAATGAATATATACAGGATTCAATACCCAAAAGGTCAGGAAAAGCTTTGGGCAGAACTATTCAAGCCTTGCAGTTCTCAAAGGCTATTTATTCCGGTGAAGAAACGTAATTTCTTTTTCACGTAAAAATAAGTATAATTTTAGGATATCCTGACCAATGTCGACGCTGTGCTATACGTTGATATAGATGTCATATTTTTGCGGCCAATCGAAGATATCTGGCAGTTATTTAAACGGTTCACGGCTAAGCAAATGATTGGGGTGGCACCTGAAAGTGAAGAAAAAGCAACGAATTGGTACGCTAAATTCGCAATGCATCCGTTTCTCAAACCGTATGGTTTAAACACTGGTGTCATGTTGATGAATTTAACACGTATGCGAGCTTTCTCTTGGTCAAGCCATATGTATCCATTGCTTGAAAAATATAAATACAATATAACCTGGGGCGACCAAGACCTCATCAACATCCTTTTCAGTGAAAACGAAGGTGACTCTCCATTACAGAACATACAACGCATGAATTGCACTTTTAATTTAGATGGAGTACTTTTGTTCACCTGCGATTGGAATTATCGCCCAGATCACTGCATGTACACGCAGTTATGCAAGTCAGCAGATGAAAAAGGAATTTCTATTTTACATGGCAGCCGTAGCTACTTCAAGTTAGATAAGCAACCTATATTTAAATTAACTTATGAAATCATAAAAAATGTAGGAAAGAAATTTTGTCGTCTAACTAATATCATTGATAATTTAAGAGCAGTTTGGAAGGTGACCATATGACAAACGTATGGCTTCCTTTGCACAAGAACTTATCAGGGATTCGTTACACGGAATGCGCTGCAATTTCTCACATGATCGAAAAGAGTGTTAAACGGGCCGTCATGGTCACGAAATACTGTATTTCTCGTAGGTCTGACTGCAAAATCACTCTACCTAACGATGGGCCGAAATCTTCATTTTAACTGTAAAAGCATAATGTACACCATACTTATTGAACTCTGCTGAAGCTCTGATTTCTTCTTGCACTCTGCGTATACTCGTCGCATTGCATCCTAGATGTGAAAAAGATTTGAACGGAAAGTAGTAAGATTAAAGTGTGATACAAGGCATTCGCTTTCAAGCTTGTTTACAGAAAGAACCTATTTAGGGAAGTACATCTTGGGATCAAATTTGTCTCATTGTCAACGTCTGTGTAAATGGTACCATTTATCAGAAAGTACCAGAACAACAGCTTTGGAAAGCTAGTCTTGTTAATCAATGGTGGGAAGTCTTCGGTCAATCAAAGTGAAGAAATCCAAAATAGGACGGTACCTTGGTGAAGGGTCTTCTTTTTTTGCTACCTATTGGCAGATAAATCTCCTAGTATTCACCTAGAATGCTATTGCCAACGGTGAGAATCGTATGTTTTTTCAAAACAAATGTATGAGCACCGTTACGAAGTAAGAAATTTATGAAAATATATATTTGAAGATGTGAAGCTTCAAGGAGGGTTTCATAGTTTTTTACTGCACTAAAACATATATAATGTTAACGAAACACTTTAGAACATTGAAGTAGACAGGGTACTGTAACATAACGGTTCCTTATCTTCGTTTATTCATTTTTCATCTCTCTCCCCTTGATTTCCTTTTTTATATCGGTCTATCTGTTTATGTTAGTATATTCTCTCCATATGTTCCCTCTCCCTATCCAACTTCGTTGCTATTCTTTCTTCTGAATTTCCCAAGTTGTATTCCAACTTCCTCTACTGCTTTCATCAATAATTGGTTTACAATTGTACCTATACACAGTTACTTTCTCCTTTAAACTTCCCAACTTGAAAACTTCAGTTACAGTCAGTCAACTGCATTGAAAATGAAACTCTTTCCATCTAGTCTACATAACACTGCTGAGATAGACGGCGGCAACTGGATAGTATTTGTGCGTCCCTCAAAGAATGTTATCCCTGATGGTGACAATCCTACATCATCTATGTACATCTCTTCAACACCTATCGGTAGATGTCAGTTTCCTCAACTTTTGCCTACTGAACTTATTTACATTTTCTGCTTTTCACAATTTCGTGTTAACATTTCGTTTATTGCAGCAAGTTTTCAAAGCAACGTTTTGGAGAGAATCATTAAGTGGACAGTGACAAAAAACTACCGTGAAAACGGTATGAATTAGAAAGGGTATTAATAAGTCACAGAGTACCCAAATGATCATTCACTTGCTGCTTCGTTAAACGATGGAAGCCATCTTTATTACAGACACCTATCTCAACATTGTCCTCTGACATTTTTACGTCAAAGCTTTCCTTCAAACTTAGCAGCGCAGTATGGATTGCGTCGTCTTGTTCTAAAGCAGAGGAGTACCTGCAAAAGAAACTTAATCATTGGATTAAAAAACAACGGCAAGAATACCTCTTTTCCAAGAACGTTCTAGCATTAATATAGTTCTTTCCGAGCGCCGTTGCCTTCCACGCAAAATAAGCGCCCTAAATATCACTGACTCATCAAAGCGTCAACAAATCCTCCTGACTTTACTGAAGGATCAGATTGGAAGAGATAAGGCTTGCCATTGTCAAAGCCAGCAATAAGTATTGAAATGCCATACGGACGCACACCACTAAAAGATAGGCAAAACGTTAGCTAAACAGCGTTTTAAAGCACTTGTAGATAAGCTCAATAAGGCATCGGATAAGCGTAAAACTTGCAGATATTAATAACTATGGCAAAACACCCACTCACGACAAAATTTATAATTTCGGTTCGAACATATGTCGGAAGTAACACTGCTCGCGGTTGATCTCTTACTGGGTGATAAAGGATTCATTCTTCGTGGACCTTAGGGGAGGCCACACACTTCAGGGCTGTGGCTGCCGGACACAAGATAAAGTTGGACCAGTCTAGATGGCTTTGTACCTTGTTCTTCGAAAATAATGATTTCAGTAGACTGAAAAAACTTTTTCTAATCTCAAAATGGCCTTCTGGTGGGCTATGACATCAGAAGTCTTTTCACAGGCATTTCACTGACGAAAACCGTTACCACACTATACTGGTTACTGCACTCGGATAGAGTCCTACTGCAGAGAAAAAACTTAGCCCTTTCAACATCAAGACGCTGGTCCCCTTTGCCGTGGTGGAAAGAAATTATTTTCAGTTCCAAAGAAGGCTCTTCTTGCAATACAGTGCTGACCCAACGGGAAGCAGCTTATCACCACGACTAGCCGAAATCATATTTTATCCTGGGGCATTTTGAACAACAGGCCTTCTCCGCTTTAGACGAGTCATCAAACCTATGGATATTTAAACCTTAGGTGGGTGACATTTTCAACGCCATTGGCAAGGAATATCTTTTCTTGCAACACCTTCCAGGCATCTTCTCTGGGCAAATAGAATTCATCGCGGAAAAAGAATCCAATTACCGACTCCTCTCCGCGGATGTACTAGTCATACGCTCCAAGAATCACTAACAGTCTTTTAACGCATAACTAACTCAAAAACGACAATCTTTGAATGTAACGGAATTGTAGAGTTTCATATTTACGGTAAATAAAACAATAAATGAGTCGGTGATGAACGCCTAGCACTGTCATTTCTCCAGGACAACGACATCCACCCCGTTAGGATCTGCTGTTGCGAAACGGAAATGACCATCCAATGGAGTCGGAATGGCCAGCGAGCTAGGTGGTGCTCCAGGCGGGGATACAGAAAAGATGAGACTGCTGTGATTCCGAATAAAACTTGCTAAATGTTAGTACGTTCATCACTCGCGATCGCCCTCTCGCGAACGGCATTACGATTTCGACAAATAGCGGCAAACGCAAAGCGTACACCGAGAATATGATGCGTGTATACGATGCAATGCAAAATAAGTGCAATGTACACAATGTGTATGTACGCAATGCAAAATGTATGCAACGCAAAATATTATGCATGTATGCGATGCAGTTCCAAGGCGGCGCACAGCTGCCTGGACGGAGTCGCTCTGTAATTGCGGTTTCCGTGTAACCGCTACCGCTAATGCCTGCATTGACACAACAAGCGTGCAGTGAACTCCAACAGGTTTCCCTAATAGGCTTGGTAATGCGGCTTAGCACTAATCTTCGCGAAGGTACGGCAAGCCTCGTCCAATTAGAAGGCAGTCGAACTGGAACCTGCATTTTTCGCTGCTTTTGCGAAGTTACAGTACCAGTGGTGGGCCATTAACAGGAAAGGTCCGAAGTGTGTAATAAAAGCAGAACAAGTATGCTACGTTCTAGAACTGTGAAGCCGGTATCAGGTACCGTCTCAAAAAAGTAAAGGCATGTGAAAATGTGAATACAGTGTTGAGCAAAAAATCATGTGCTTGTGTCGGCACTATGGAATAGCCAAATTAAAGGATGCGATTATTCATTCCCTTTCGTTGATTTCTCACCAAATAAAGTGCTGTTGTCTTAACAATTTGACCTGTTTTACAGTCGTAAGACGGATAATTCAACCTTTAGCAAAGTAAAGGATACGAAAAAAATCACTTCAAAGGAGTGTTTAAACAGTTTGTCGTCAAGTGAGGTCAAACCGTTCTTCTAGGTAGGGCATGGGTGCCGGTGCATCTAGTGTTAAACCTATAGTTTCTCAACCTTTTACCTGCCATAGCAAAACTAAGTCTGTCACGGCCCAGATTTGTCCTCTTCTGCTGATATTCTTAAGTCTCCTCCCCTCGTACTGTTTTCCATTTCTTTTCCGTCTTCACTTCTTGGCGCCCTATTAATCTTCTATCGCATCTCCCGGCCTTCCAGCCCTCTTTGAAACAAATCGACACGAAGGTTAAATGCATAAACCTGTCGCGTTAACATTCGCGTAAGCTATGCGATGCAGAGGAACAAGAGGCCATTAATGCAAATGCGTTGCCCTTGTCCGAAACCATGCAGAATAGGCGCGCTCCCCGCCTTTAGTACAAGGTCGTTTGCTTTCAAAAACCGTGAAGCAGTTTTGCATTGTTCCTTTGCTTTTATTACGCAGATTTTTACAACGTCGAATACTTGTACTACTTAAAAGAACAGACATGCAACTTACCCGGACTGCGTGTACTCCTGCATCACGACAGCAACTCTTTGAACAAGTTGCACTGTTGGAATTGGTTCTCCGTAAAGCAATTTATACTCTTGGGCGATTTTTCGGGCACTTTTCACCAATACTCTAAGAATTAATGGAGTCTGCAGTCATAGAACTACTTCGCACATGATGAACCTGAAGTCCGGCCCCATTCCGCTGTAAACCATGCCAATATGTTCAGCAATTTCCTCTACTTTATGCACACATTGTTCATCATACAAATTCGACTTCATCTTATTATCAGCCGCGATCACTACAGCATCTTTTGCTGAAACAAAAAATTGTAGAAACCGCATGTTTTCCATCGCTACGCCGCTCCTTCAACATGAATTAACCCCCAAACAGGAAAAAACCATGCGCGCTGACGGAAGCAAATGTAGGAAGTCAAGAAAGGAGCGCATCAGAAAAATTGGAGCAACTTGGGCTGAAAAGACTAAAAGATGAAATTCTAAGAAATAGATCAAGGAATTTCGTCGTTATTTGCAGCTCCTTATTTCAGATTGAGCACTATATGACAGCAGCCACTCAACAAATGGCCAACACAAAAGACCGCAGACATCCAACTGTGAAAACTATGCTACGGTGTACAAACGAGGATGTTGAACTCATCCTTAGAAACCTGCCGGCTACGTACAAGCTCACTTGATGGTAGAATGTTTTTGCCCGGAAAATGTCTACCCTGTATCGAGTGAGGAACCTGTTCTGCTGCTAAACGATTAATGACCATCTTCAATGGAAATTAAGCGATCCAATGTACAACAGAACCTCGATTATCCGGGATTAAACAAGAGCGGTGGTGGTCCGCATGATCGAACGTTCGCTTCCTCTCGTTGCTTTTCCATTCATATCCCGTTTGTTGTAAAAATTTATTTCTTTAAAAATATACTTGAATGAAAATCAAGTCACATTACATGCTAAATACTGTGATCACGCTAAAAAATTATATTTCCTTTAAAAGATCCGTTATGAAGGTATGTCTCAAAGCTGTCACCCGCTTCTGAGCAGCTACGTCAGGGACACTTTCCAAGCACAACAACCTCTTTGAATCGCACTCGCCACGCCTTTCGAACCACTCTAGAGCTATCGCCAGGCACTAGTATCGTCAGCCTGGAAAACTTCCTCTCCTGACTCCTCTTCCCGTTTCCTTGTACATTTAATAATTTCATCGCACATCTACATTTGAAGTCATAGGTCCTCACTATCGCGAGTTCTACCGCATTTACCTTCTCTACTTTGAGATCTCTTCATAGCACGCGCTCTTGATTCTCATCTTCTTTAGCTACGTGCGCTGAAAAGTTGATGGTGCTTTTCTTCTCCTTGTGGATGACAGATATTGTTGATGTTCCAGCTCCATATTTTTCAGCCAAAGATAGGTCTGATTCGTCTCTGTCCAGAGCCTTTATTACTCCTGATTTCTCTTTCAAAGAAAGCATTACACGTTTTCTCTTGAGTGACATGTTCTGCAACAGAAATCCTCCCATACGTCCGACGTATAGATGCTCATGGTTCTAGACGGTCTTATTGAGCACGGCGACTAAGCCATGTCACTCCCTCAACGCCTCCGACAGCTGCACCTCGTTAAAATCGTTGACAGCGATCTCCTTTCACTATTTACACGAATTGTAGATTTTATCAGATATAACTCAGGGGATTTGTACGCAAGTGCGAGCGTTAGTTTTGCTTTGCAGCAGGCATGAACGCTTCCAGGACAAATAGTCCAGCACAAAATGTCCACGACAAAAAGGTCCACGACCAAAAGGTCCACGATCAAAAGGTCCACGACAAAAAGGTCCTCGGCAAAAATGTCCATGAGACAAATAGTCCAAGGCGAAAATGTCCATTAGACAAATCTTCCACGAGTCTTCGGGTCCAGCTAATGCCTGTGTTGTTGACCTTTAATTAACCAGCGTGGAACGGTGTAAAATGATTAAGCGAACCATCCGGCAGGGTCACTCAGGCCTCGATAATGAAATATCTGCCCACAACATTGAAAGTTTGGTTCTTGCGCAATTGCTGCTTAGCGTTTCATAATTTATTTGTCAGTATTATCCATTCTGCCGCACTCTGTTAGTACTGGTTAATTAAAGCCCAACAACAAAGGCATTAGCTGGATCTGAAGACTCGTGGAAGATTTGTCTAATGGACATTTTCGCCGTGGACCATTTGTCTCATGGACATTTTTGCTCTGGACCATTTGTCTCGTGGACCTTTCGTCGAGGACCTTTTGTCGTGGGCCTTTCGGTCGTGGACATTTTGTACTGGACTATTTGTCCGTGAACCGGCATGAACGGTTGGCTCGTCCTGCTTCTATAGTGAAAATCTTTTGCCATTTTCTTGTCACTATTCGGTTCGTGATAGTCCCCCACTTGTCTCGGCCTTCGATCGGTTCGGTCCGGGGCAACGTATGTTGACTGGGATCATCTTTACTCTTTACTGTGACTTTCGTTTCTTCTCTGAGGCCAATGAGGCATGTTGAGATAGTCTTAGTGCGCCGTGGCGAGCTGAAACCTTTTACTTCTGCTGAGGAGAAACAACGGAAGAAAACACAGTTGGCCTTACGAAGGCCTTCGCGGTGTTCACCATAAAAATTATGGAGCACGAAGGCAGCAAACCACTATAGGACATTGCACGTTAGTAGCAGTAGGGGGATTCGTTCATCTTATAAGTTAAAGCAAAAGTGCAACATAGCATTTGGCAGCTATTAAACCTGCCCTCTACACAGAACTGAGCTAACTGGTGCTGCTAAAGTTCCTTGGCCACATGGGTACAGTGCGAAACACAGAGCAACATGTCGCCTAGCTAACAGCAATTTGGTCGAAGCCAAGAAGACCAGTGACGAGTAACAGCGAATGTAGGAATAGAAAGGGCATCTCCATTATGTTCTGAAAACACGTATACCAACTCTTTAACATGCAAAGCTTTTTATGACGATAAAAGATTTTCGCTTCCAAGTCAATCTGGATAACCGAGGGTGTGGTGTAATTAAATATAGGGTCTTGAAAAGGGTGTATAATCTCTCATGTTCGAACACGTTAGATCACTTGCGATCCACTTTATTTATTGTGAAGTATTACGGAGTTTTCGGGATGCAGCTGTTCCTGATCAAACCGCTGACCATGCAATCAGCTGCATCCTGATAATAAATAAAACGGGTCAAGCGTGTTTAAGCAGATTCAAATGCTGTAAAGCTACAAACAGAAATTGAGCGACAACAGACATAGAGCCTACCTTTTATACCAACCGCAGCGGCTCCAGCAGCAACAGCAGCCAAGGCATATTCTATCTGGACCAGTTTGCCAGAAGGGCTGAATGTTGTCAGCGAAAAGCTATACCTTTCACTCATTCTAGAACAATGTACAGCTGAGAACTCTACCAACACAAAAAGTAGATCTGACACTAAAATACCGTACATTGAACCTGCATTTACAGAATGCAACAGGTAACTCTTATTCCAGTTGAACGCGTGAGTACTGCGTTGAAAGTGCGTAGTTTCTAACGTTGTTCTTAAAGAGTATAACTACAGCAAATTTTAAACAGCGCTCACAATTGCAAAGGAAATGGTGCAAGCGTCGCTTATAGCCAAGATAATGTCGTAAGAGGGACGTCTTTCGTGCTAATGCCTGTACAGTATGGTCTCTGTTCACCTTCTTATGAACAGCTGTTTTATTTTCAGCGATAAAGAGATCGCTAGGTTTTGAGCCGAAAGTTATATGCGACGAAGGTGTTTTCCACTGATGCCAGATGAAAGACTCGAATTAAGCTGCTCTGCAGTCCACCATTACTGTGCTAAGTCCTTTCACTGATCCTGAACACAGATTGTGCAATTTGTACGTCAGCAATTCAGATTACTCCGACAGCTTTGAAAACAGGATTTCCGGAAATGTTGTGCAGTAAAGTTTCATATTGTAAGATGCCTTGTTTCCTGTTGGACAAAAAACATGCATTTTCAAAATAAAGTGCTTGTCTGTTTAATGGGAAGCGTGCCATGTTACAAGGTGATGTTCTGACAGGATCTTGTTTCCACAATTCCTGTTTGCTCCTGAGTAATGATTGAGGGACTAGAAACTGTGGTCGCGTCCGTCTCGCGGGTGTCGACAGATAAATTTATCACGTGTGTCAGCAGATTGCAGTTTCAGAATACTTCCGCAAGCCCGAATAACACAACATAAATTTCTTCGGTAACTGATTTTTCCAAACTCGACTTGGTTCTGAACTTGAGATATTCGGTTTGAAAATTGTTGTCCTGAATCTTCTTAGCCGGAGCAACAAAACTGGCCAACCTGTAACCTGTGTCTTTCATTTTTACCTCTGTTCACTAAAGCTTAATTCTGTTTTCAGCTATTGCATCTGCTTCCTTTATGAAACAACTTCTATTAACTCATAGGGTATCTCAAGGGCAAGACGAGGCAGATAGCCGTTGAATAAACTGCATGTACGTACTGTTCTGAGTGCCGGTAATCCGGCAACTCCTAGGTCCCGACGATGCTGGATTAGTGGCAACCTACTGTATATAACAACGCAGCCGCTCCTTATATAGTGGAGGCCTCGCTTATGCTGCCGAGTAGTTGGTCCAACGATTAAACGTACACACGCTTCGGTTCGCGATCGTTTCAACCCTCTCCCTAAGCCCCAAACGCCCACCTCTTTCTGCCATGATGAGGGCGGCTGAGAACGAGAAGGGACGCCATCTTGAAGGCTCTGTCTCCGCCTCGCCGCTGGTGGTACTTTCTGACACATGTCCTTAACAACTGTTGTCAGAAACAAACGTACTCGCAGTAAGACTCGGAGAAAGAGGAAAGGAAGAGCGAGCGAGAATAAAACACTGCATGGAGCAAAGCGCCTACGCTGTGGAAGGGGCAGCTGGCTTCGAATGCGCATGCGTGGCAGGTGGATGTGACATTTTTCAATGCCTGGAAGGATACTTGAATATGCAAATGTGTAGAACACCGTTGAAAGGACGCCTTCGAATGGCATGTTGAAGCGACGCCGTCGAACCCATGTAAGTAGTGATTGCATGGGACCTCAGTTCAATAAAACCCTTAATTGTATCTTACTCTTCCTCTTTTTCACCTTCTCTGTTCTTGTTACTCGCCGTGTTGAATTGTACGTTTTTGCTACGCTTTGTAGAATGGCTAAGTTCATGTAGAAACGTGTTAACGAAAAATTCCATCACGATGGTCACATGTACAGGTTCGACAGGGTGGCTTTTGGCAGCATAGCCTTGTAGAATGGCGCGAAAGCTATCGATGTTGGGATGGCGGATGGTCAAAGCGTCGACCTATCGGCGTTGAATAATCCTCGAAAAGTGCTCGCGTTGAAACGTCATGCCCCCTAGCCATTGCTTGACCGAAAAGTAAAAGGGCTGGGTAAGAAGGCAAACGGACCCTGGGATGAGTACACAACAAGTAGCTGTTGTTCAACCGAAGGGTACGAAGAGGGCAAGCGAATTAGATATGACAAGGTGATCGGGATGGAATCAGCGGGGCAACATTGTCTAATCGACAGGAAAGCGGACAGCTCGCTGCATCGGAACCGCGGCAGAGGCGAAGAGCCTGTGTTCGGGGTAGCAGCTAAGATACTACTGAGAAACTGCATCTAGTTCTTCGCAACCGAAGAGGTTCGGCTTTAACTCATGGAATTGTTTTATCGTCAATAGAACCTGCATGCGTACAGTATTGCTGCGTAGAGCGTTATAGTTTTGAGAAGTTCTCGTTTTCGGTTGGTTGTTTCATCGTGGTACTGCTTCGCCAAAGTTCCGTCACTGGGCCTGAGAAAGTATTTTCCAGGAGCCAGCGCAGCCTTAAAATGAAGCCCGCTTTTTCTGCTGTCAGCGAATGAGTAGCTTTTCGTTTTGTACTGAGTAAAACAGTGTTTTGTTCTTCAGTGCCTTAATCGCATTCGTGGCTGTTTACTTGGCGCGCTAGCCGGCGACTGCCTTGGGCAGCCGTTTGAGCGCTATTTAAAACAGGTTCGAACTATGCAGGAATACGAGAAGTACATGGAAAGCGTTACTAAGTTCGTGACTTCGTGCTTTAAAGGTGACAGCCCAGCAATTGAGTTGCATTTCATCAGAGGAAAATTTAGGAACCAATGAAGGCGAATATGTCTTACGTTATACCGACGATACAGCGTTGGCGCAAGCATTACTCCGCTCGTTGATTGAATGCAATGGATTTAATGAGAAAAACATGGCAAAAGGGTAAGTTAGTGACTCTCGTTGCGCAGTAATAATGCTTTTCTGGTGTAAGGTTTGCTGATACGTTTTTCAAGGATACAAATCGCGGCTATGGGTCAGCCGTTTGCCAAGTTTTTTCCAAAATTCGAAGTGGGGACTACGACAACGTTTATCAGCCAGCAAAAGAGCAGTTTCAGGGGACAGGAAGTCATGGTAATGGTGGTGCTATGCGTGTGGCGCCTGTTGCCCTTTTCTATGGAAATGACCCGGCGACTGCATTTAAGGTATGTAGTTGCATTTACTGATGAATTATTAGGTCCTTGCGTAAGCTAATCTGTTTCTGCAAGAGTGTTTGGAATGCTATAGTTTCATAGGTAAGGCGACGCTTTCCCAATAACTTTAAGGGGGTCATTACGTTTTCGGACCAATAATTGTTCTATTATCGAGGAAAAGTGGAAGGGTACGAACAGATGAATAACGAGCCAAGCTGAGTAATGGACTTGACCTTTCGCGTGTCAAAGTGTCTCTGAACATTGGATACTCTTTAACGGGGATGCGTATTTTCGTGATGTTCTTCAGTCATGGCTTTTCCCCGTTGTCGTTGATTTCTGGAATTAAGCTAATCAGATGTCCTACCAACGAATAGATGATCAAACTGATAGAGAAAGTACAGGACAGTTTTTTTTCCTGCGTTTTGGAACTGCTCTTGTTCTTGCTCATGTTCCGTCCTCAGCGATGTTAGGGTGTTCATCTTTTGTCCAGCTGGTTTGCAGTTGGCTAAGTTACATGTATTTAAGGCCAAACGTGGAATTCATGTCTAAGGGGTGTATTTACCTGCTCTTTTAAAGAGGAATGGTGAAGTATCCGGTTCTGCTAATAATATTGGTCTAAGCCCTACGGACATCTATCCCTTTATCTCGATCATAGTGTCTGTTATGTCGAATGCGCAGTGCATCCTTCGTCCTCCATAAGTGAAAGTGATTGTCCCAGCAAGAGTGTAGGATTTACTGTGCAATGTTCTGCGTGTTCGCTGTGACAGATTAACTGCTTGAGCCATAACCATAGGTTGGCCAAGAAAGGGGGAGTGTGCAAGCATTAATAGTAGCGTGTTTACCCTCCAATCTGTTCTTTGCTCTCCTGAATTGCATCAAAGATGACATGTGGTCTTGGAATCTATCAGTTTGCGACCATTCGTACTTTATCTTATAAGCTGTCCCAAATTTTCGTGATGAATAGGATTGTGATTATACGATTCCGAAAAGAGGACCGTAATTTACGAGAACTTTCGAAGAATTCAGTCTGTAAGCTTCTTAATATGCTTAATCTGTTGTCCTGGGTCAACGTGGTACGGTAGGGTAAGTGAAATTCCACGTGCATGATCAGATCAAATGGCATTTCGTTCGTCAATCCTGTGTCATGTTTTCAGAATGGACCTCGTAGCGTAGTTAACGTTTTTAGCGTGGTGCAGTTCAGAATGGAAGGATTCTGGATCACATTTCGCCAGGATTTGGTCTGCTACTCTGTAAGTTATTCGTGTAATAAAGAACGGGGATAGTGAGATGACAAATCTAGACAGTGACCACAATGGGCTTTTCTGTATGCTGTGGTTCTAAGACCATAATTAGCACGAATGATCTTAACGTCCGGGAAAGCAGGTTTTTGTCTAACTTTTTTCCATGCCAAAGACTATTTTGTTAAGGAAAGTACATTGGGTATTCTGTAAGGGCTTCCCTTTCGTTTCAACAACTACGCAATGCAAAATGCCTCTCTGAATCTTCCATGAAGTGCTTCTGAAGAAAGTCACGGTTTTGTCAGTTTAATGAGGTAAAAAGCATATCGTATAAGCTTTTATTTTATGGTAGGTGCCTGTTTTTTGCATTCAGCTTTCAATAACCGTAGCTTTCGGGTTTGCATCATCACCCGTCATCAGTTTCTGTTGGTTACCGTTAATGACGGGTTATTGAAGATGAATGCAAAAAACAGGCACCTACCGTAAAATAAAAGCGTATACAACAGGAAAATCCACGGTCCTGTTAAGAAGAGTTATGTATGCAATGCAGTAAAAAGCAGAATAAAAATTCAATGCTTTCAGGCTCATCAGATCCTGAAAGATCCTCTTCAGGGAAAAGATTGATAGGTGTCGTCGACTCTACCTTTTCGCTGAAAACGAGACCTGGTGGTCCCGAAGGCTTCTAATTTTTATTATGGTTTGTATCTCATGAAGAGCACAAAGGTGTAACTTTCTTCATGAAAACGTGAGCATCCTTTGCATGAAATCCAACCTTTTTCCGTGAAGTTTCCCATGTGAGGAGAGAGCGGGCTACGGATAGGAGCTTCATTGCTTTGCAAGTAAAAATGATCGGAAAACAGAGGTAATTCTCTTCGGGCGTGCAGAAAATTATTCTTAAAAGTGTAGTGGGCTCAACTTAGGTATAGGATGTCTGCTATTGAGTATATAAATTTTTATGGTCAAAATGCGTTGGATCCATTTAGTGATCGCCAAAAATTACGGAGCTTTCGGGATGCGGCTGATCCTCTCGTTAGAGTTTTGGTAACCGTTGTCAGAATTTAACAGTTTTCGCAAAACTCAATTGTGTGTGTCAGGTACGGTATCAGGGGCTGACAGCACTTGTAGCTAGTACAGAGGCTCTTAATATCGTAAGTAACTGGGATCAAATTGCGTTAGGTTTAAGCTTTTTACTGATTGCGGAAGGCTTTTCTAGTATCTCTATGAAGGACGTCCTGTTGTGTGCTAGATGAAGTATTAATATACAGTAGAAGCGCGATAATCCGGACGACCAAGAGAGCGAACTTTTTCAAATGTGTAAAAATTTTAATATTTTAAAGTAGCAAGGTGCTGCCATTAATAGATGACGTTCCTCGTAGCCATGTGCGAGGAGCGTCATGTCTCAACAGAAATGAAGAACCTATGACCGTGCAGCTTCTCCCGCCTAATATTACTTCCTTAACATAGCCGGTTGACCAAGCTGTGGTTGAAAGCTGAAAACATTCTGGCGAAAACAGCTCCTCCGTCAATCCTTGTGGTCAGAAAATAACAATGTGGAATTTGCAATTAGAGTTTGTAAGAAAACGACTCTGGAGTACTGTTATTGTGTGATAGTGCAGAGTTGGTATTTTAGAGGACAGTAAGCATTGAGAAGCTCATGAAATAAGCATGTCGACAGTGGGAAGAGCGAAAGTTCTGGGGAAATCAGTTCTCATGAAGAACAGGTGAGATTGTGTGGACGTTGAAAGCTCTTTTAATATCAGATGAATGCAGCAATTCTGATATGGAAATGTGGTTAGCTTGCGAGAATGAAGATCTAGGGTTTCAATAGCGAGCAGGGATAAAATCGTTCAAGCACTATCAGAAAGTGCAAGAGGAACCAGGAGAAGAAGCTGACCAAGAAGGCATAGTTGGCAGCGGCGAATCCTCAGCACATCAGCTGTGGCAGAGCATGCAGTCATCTGTAGGAAAACAGAACATGGTCTGACCGCCGCAAAGGTTTGCCAGGACCACTACCAACGGAGAAAGATCAAAGAAGCCTTTTATATTCGGCACAACCCAAACATCAACAGAGAAAGCTTTGGGTTGTGCCGAATATAAACGGTCAGTGTCAGCGAAGCTTGGATGCCCATTAGCCACCTAACGGAGTGCTTTAACATTACGAGTTGACCTTAGACGCTCACACATTCAGAAGGTTGGGGGCAACTGTCGACGATCTGACCTGTCAGACAATGCCTTGCCTACCTTACTTGCCAACGCACATGTAAGCACGTTGCAAAGAAGTCGGAACGCCCTTTCCAACGCTATTGAGGTCCCGGAAGCTCCGTTTATTCATTTGATGTGCAGTTAAACTCTTTTACGTCGTACCGACTGTTCGACAAACTGGAGCCGTAAAAAAGCCTGTAGCACAATAGTCCTGTTTATGGATTTTAATCTATCGTTGAATTTTATTTACTGTCAGCTCAATTTCTCAATGGCATCCTACGCAAGTTTATGCCTTACAATAATTTATTATCGAGATAAAGTTTGAGGCTTTTTGATTGTTTAATCCAATTTTAAGCATGAGTACGCGCAGTCTCCAAGTTGCGAACATTTCAGAGCCATGGACACGCCAGAGCAAAATGTTAAAAGCATCTAATCGAGTGCAAAATTAAACAACCATGAGGAAATTCAATTTTGTGCGAAGCGCTCTAGGTTAGTTCCTGCTTGGCAAGCAGAGCATTATTATTGTTTATCCTGGCCACACGCCAAGTGGGGTGTGACTTAAAACGGTTACAGTTGATTTTCCAAAGAAGCGTTAATACGCCTCTCCCTTATCATTTTGTGACGTACAAAATTCTCCAGTTCAACATTTCTTCTATAATTAGAGGTAGAAATTTTTAGCTTTTAGAATCGCTGTAATACGTACATGTGGCTGTGGCCCATTCTTCATATTTCGGCTACCATAGTTGCGCAGGCTGTCTCGATAGCCCCAGTGTCAAAAACACGTAAAGAATGGAAAGGGAGACATTTTAATTGTTGCTATTTACATGCACGGTCGAACAACAAAAGAAATAAAGAACCATTAGACTTTCAGAGCATCTATTTACTGATGCAGGCTACCTTTTGAATAGAAACATCGATGTTAAATAACGGAAAAACACTGCTTATTCACGTTGAGCAAAACAGGAACGGCGAAACAACAATGCAAGGGCGGCACTTATCGACAGACTTGCAGGAATGCGAGAACCCTTTCGTGTAGAAATAACTATTGGCGCCCAGCTTGGCTCTCCTTCACCTTTCGACTTACGAGTAAACACTTAGAACGCATCCTGTTTGTGACCCAGGATTTTGTGTGTGTGTGTGTGTGTGTGTGTGTGTGTGTAGTAAGTCGAACAAATGCTCTGCCAGGAAATGGGTGGGCAGTTATTAGGAAAAAATGAAAAAAGCTGTTGTACGCAGGGTTGCTGGTAACAGGCACGTAAGTTCTCAGGTCAGCGAATGGTCATGGCTGATTATACTGCTTCCTAATCAATTGTTGGCTTTACGGAAGCGTGTTAAGCAGGACAAATATTATCGGAATCTGTTTAGTTAATTTTGGTTCTCTCTTATGTATGAAGCTGAACATGTCACTTGACAGGCTATACCTGGTTTTTTGATCAGGTGGCGCTTTGCTTCCGGCATTCCGGAAAAGTGACCTGAGGTTTGAAAGCCTGTGAAAAAGACGGTGGAATCTGGACGTTTCATCTTTTCTCCTAGACAAATGTAATAATAAGGTATGGTAAGAATCATTCCTGCGCACTTGTTCGATTAGATCTGCTTGTCTGCGAATCCTGCGTGATGTTATGCCAATGGTCAACCTTTTCGGATATCTATTAACCAGCTAGCGGCGACATTCTCGACTGATCTGTGCCGGACCTCCTTCGTAATAGTGGCTTTTATGATTTCATTTGCTACTTTGCTTAGCGTGTAGGGAACTCGAAGGCATTAATTGGGAAGACAGAGGGAGGGGAGTTGTTTAGTCCCAACAATCCGTCATAAATAATCATTGTCCAACCGCAGCAGAGTCACTTAAAAGGCAACAGTTTGTGGCCCATATGATGGTTGTCCCACCGTCCCTGTTGATGTTGGAATTGTATTTTATGTAGAATGCTTCCTCTATCTTCCTAATCATAAATT
>KN538399.1:185488-199892 GCA_000797535.1 Trichuris suis | reverse complement strand
TTAAAAACTGTCACCGTTTAGCAATACGGAATTGCCCTATGCTGTGAGATACGCTTGCCTGACCATAGAGGAGAGCAGTCCTTGTCATTAAAAAGCTGTGCAAACCCGTAACAACTAAATAAATAGGATTATTTTTAATGATTAGTTCGATTCGCGTAGGCAGAAACGCCAAGAACCGCTTTCATTTCATACGCAAGCAGGGAATTGCGTAATATTAAAACGCGTGGGCGGGCGAAGGAGAAACCGCGGATACGGAGGTCTCACTGTATATGATCATGCGCAAAGAACAGGAACACTTCTGATTACTTGTTTTTGCGGATGCCTGTGCCTGTCTATTCGCGTATTAATTAGGTGCTTTCATTTAACCTTACCACACTGGCAATTTAAGCATTGTATGCCAAAAGATTCCCATCTTCATTAATTCTGTGTTTGTATGTACGTTAATGGGACTTTTATTAATTCCGCATGCTGGCAATTAAGAAGAAACAATGACGTAAGTCGCTTTCGCTTGGCTTGACTGATTGCTTCGTCTGCAGTAGAACGTGTTGTTCATAAAAGCTCATCTTGCTTGAGGTGAGGCTTTTAGAGTTACAATTTGAGAGGCGTTTTTCTAATCAAACTGAAGTAGGTTCTTCTAATTATGCCTAACTAATGTGTTATCACGAATGAAATGATTTTTGATTTTTGCAATTCTCCCTAGGTTGCAACCGAACAATGTCGTCTTACGCATTCCCATCCAGATGCAGTGATGGGTTGCATCGTTGTAACAGCAGCAATCGTGCATGTTTTGCAATGCGAACATGAGCTTACAGAAAAGGAATGTATAGATGCTGTTGCCAAAGTTGTGATGCAAGAGCACACAAATCTGTATCCATATCTCAGGTAAGTGTGAATGTATAATTCCCTAATTAGGTTGTCGGGTTGCTTCTAATTCATCTTGTTTCTTAGTAACATGCTGTTTCTGATTTTACTTTGTCTTTTCTTTTGAACGATCACTGATCGTTAAGAAATCTTTCTGAATCTGTTCGTCTTGCGACAGTCTGTAAAAATCTGGTCATTGGTTTTTCATATTAAGGAGTGAGTATCTAGCTTGCCTCGTTTTGTACGTTGGCGCTGACAAATGATTGACCCAGCCGTGAGGGAAAAGAATGCAGTACAGAGTATAAAGTAGGGAGTGCCCTTGGGTAAAGCGCAGGCTCCGCGCATGATTTCTGACGCCATGAATGTTAACTATTATTAGGTAAATTACCAGTTAGTTTCGGTGACCTTATGCATATGTGCAAATTAACTGTCTACTTCCATACGAGCCTTGCATATGATGTTCTGAATGAAGAATTATTGAGCGGTGGTGATGATGACGAATGTGCGCAGGAACATATGCAACAGAGAAGTCTATTATTGTCACAGTAATCTTACGGTATGGTGATTACAGAGGAACCTGACTTACGATGTTCCGACGTACGGTAGATTAAGACTTACGGTGGGCTCGATAGCGGCACACATTCGCTTCGGAATGTGTATTTCTTTCTTTCCTAACGCTAGCGACTAGCCATACAGTAGTCCTACGATGCTGCCTTGATGCAGAGAGCCCAGTCACACGATCACTGGGATGAACAATCGATAGTATACGACAGAATGTGCTGTCTGTGCTTCTTGGATATTGTCCTTTGTGCTTCTCCATTCCATCACGCTTGAGAATACCGGTTGCTTCATAATGGGTCGGCATAACATTTACGAAACCCGTTTTCCCTTGCTATTGACTCATAGCTATAATTGTATACGGCTAAGGAACGAATGCTCAACTAACGGATGACTGACTGATATCAGTGAGAATGAGAATGATGTCATAAATGTTTAACGTATTAGAGCTTTCAGAATGCATTTCTCACCTTCGTACACATGTTCCATCTTCTTTTCCCACTCGTGCAAACGTTCTCGTCGATACGTAAGAACAGTGACTTCTGAATGCTTCAATAAATTAAGTACCTAGAATGAGTGTTCTCATCCTTACTCATAACTGTCAATTCATCTGTTGGTTAGGCGTCCATTCTTTATCACTAACACCGTTCGCTGTCAGGAGGTAATACCTCACCACAGGTGTTAATAGTATGGAATTCTAAGGTATCTGCGAAGCGCCAGTCGTGTCTTCTGCTTCTGTTGAAAAGAATACGAGGAAGGTGATTACGAAACTCAACATAATTGCACTACATGAAAATGGCAAACCGGTGATCGACATCGCACGTAAATTAGAACTTCCACAATCCACGATCTCAACTATTTTAAAGTACAAAAAGCGAATCACTGATGTACTGAAATCGCCAACATCGGTCAGATCTGCTGTCATCGTTAAGAATAGAACTGGGCTGGTTGGTGATAGTGAAAAGGTGGGAAAGTTACTTCTCATGTGGATTGAGTGAGAGGTGCATAACAACATTCCTCTTAGCGTTATGACAGTCCAGGTAAGGTAAGGGGAGAAGTCCTTTTAATGAACTGAAAGAGCCGGCCGCTGCATATGCGAATGTGTAGAGCAAGTCGTGCGTGGTTTCAGCGCTTCAAAAAGCGTCATAATTTTCGTAATGTAAAGGTCAGTGGTGAGATAGCATGTAACGATATTGAATGTGTTGTTGGTTTTAAAGACGAGTTGGATCAGGTAATTGTAGAGGAGGACTATTTGCCAAAACAAATATTCAATGTCAATGAAAAGAGCTGGTTTTGGAAGCGTATGCCTGAGCGTACCTACATTCAACAACGGTTCAAGGCAATGCCAGGAAACAAGTCGAATAATCACGGCAACGCTGCTTTTGGGCGGAAATGTAGCAGGATTCAAATGTTCCTTTCTTGATATACCACCTAGAGAATCCTAGACGTTTAAGGAATGTAAACAAGAACAGGCTTTTCGTTTATTATCGTCATAACAAGAAAGCCTGGATGACACTACCGTTATTTGAGGACTAATTTTTGAACTTTTATACCAGAGACGGGTGAATATTGCAGGCAAAAGATCCTGCAGTTAAGGACTTTTTTGAAGTGAGACAATGCACCAGCGCATCCACAGTACATCAACGACATGCGTCCTGACGTGCCGCCAGGCACGACTGCACTTATTCAACCAATGGACCAGGGTGCAACAGTGGTCCTCAAAGCATACTATTTACGGCAGACTTTTGAGCAGGCTGTAGAAGTGACTGAATCTGGCCGGACACTCCACAAGTTTTGGAAAGGCTTTAATATTCTAAATGCTATCCGGAATACAGCAAAGAAGTCATATAGCGATGTATGAAAGGCATTTGGAAGAAACCGTTGAAAACATGGGTGAACGCGTTCGAAGATTTTAACAAAAACTCTGCACTTGACGAAATAGTGAGAGACAGGCTACTGAGACTTGAAAACTAGCTGCAGCTAGACCTAAATGAAAAGGTAAGTCATCAGCTCATCAACGTGGAGGCTAAAGAGCTTACGAATGGGGATCCGATCGAGTTGGAAAAAAGACGGAAGTTAAGACGGAGGAAAAAAATATACCTCAAGTGACAAGGAAGTTCTCAGCAAAAGACTGTCACCAGTGGTAAAGATTCCACTAATTCTTTACCGTTGATGACTTCTCAATAGAGGACCCGAAGCACCGGAGTAAATCCTTTATTATTAACGGGTCCCACCGTACAAAAACTTTACAATGAAAATTCGGACAGTTTTCGGTGGGCAAATGGGTTATGGGCGACAGCGACCTATGGGCAAAGCTGATAGATCTGAGTGGCCGCAGGGCAATTACTCTGCGCATTATTTATGATTCATGATGATTTTATGCATGCAGCTGCTCATTGAATATTCAATGAGCAGCTACATTTGAAGATGGAACGCTTCATAACGGGTCCCAGTTTCTTTGCAAGCAAAAAACGGCTATTTATTCCCGTTCAACGACGACAATGATAAAGGCTATCGTAGCTTTCGGAACTCAACTGGTTCCATCACGACAATGGTAAAGGCTATCGTAGCTTTCGGAACTCAACTGGTTCCGTCAAAGAGCAGCTGCATGCTGCGACGATTGTCGTTTCTGACATCGTTCACAGCCACTTTTACCCTGAGGGCGAAAGTGTTAATTTATAACATTCGTTCTTTACCGTTCCTTTGACTAGCGACTGCGATTAGGTACGTTCAGTTTTGCCTGTTTTCTAATAAAAAGTTCGTGGACCATTTGTTGCGTAACTGCAGGTTCACTGAATATCAACAGCGTGAATTGGAGAAGTGTAACTTGCTGACATTTAACCTTAGCCATGGCTCCAGTGCATAAATGCGATGCTTCTCGAGATTTAAAGCGTAAGCACTGTACATTTTCCATCACGGATAAGGTTGAGCTTCTGAAGAAACTTGAGAGCGGTGTGCCTGTAAGAAGGTTATGTGAATTATGGCGCGTTGGCACTTCGACAGTGTATTATATAAAGAAGCAGAAAGGAAAACTGCTTCAATTCTTTGCTAATAGTGGATTAAAGGAACAAATGGGCATAAGGAAAACAATGAGAGATGGGAAAAGTCCACAACTGGGTAAAGTGCCCGTAACGTGGCTTCACCTCCGCATAAGCGAAGGTGTTGAGCTGTCTGGAGATTTGGTGAGGGGTTAAGCTAGACTTTTCCCTGAAAACTTGGATTTGAGAACGTAACACCTTGGTACGGGACCGTGCATGTTGAGTATGTGATTTTGTTACGGGAAAGTAAACTTTCTTATGTTGATTTTCGATGGATTCTACAGAATAGACGTCCAAAGGCTGCAAACAGAGAATATCAAAAATGGATCGTTCTAAACACTCCACTTTAAAAATCTACGCTTTACAACGTGTTAACTTCAAATGTTATGTTGATTCTAGTCCTCCCTCTGATTCTTTCCTTCATATGACGGGTCAAGACTGAACCCGAAAGCTTCGGCTTCGGTAATAAATAATTTTATTGACTGGTAACTGGCGGTATATTTTCCGTAACTAAATTACTCAAGACTGTGAATTAAATTATCAGCGCAATTACAGCTGCGGTTGGCTTTCTTCGCCTTAAGCAGCGTCACCGGTTAAAGCTTCGCGCAGTCTGCAGTGAAAAACGTTCAGCAGAAAAGGAAGCGGCGGCTGAATTTGTTGACGAATTCACCAAGTTAGTTTCTGATGAAAAGTTAAGTTCTGAGCAAGTCTACAATGCTGATGAGACTGCCTTGCTTTGGCAAAGTACTCCAAGACGAAAATTGACAAGGAGAACGGGGGATGCTGAATCATCAACAGACTGTAAGGCATCGAAAGACCATGTCACTGTTCTGTGTTGCTCTAAGGCTGCCAGAACCCATAAATGTACTTTACTAGTCATCGGCAAAAGTTTACACCCCTTCAAGGGCATGGTGAAACTGCCAGTGATTTATCATGCCAACAAAAACGGATAGTTGACAACCGAAGTGACATCAGAATGGGTTGAAGACCATTTTGTTCCAAAGGAAGGAGCACGCTGTAACACTGTTGCCCCGGATCACGACTGCAAGATTCTGCTCATGTTAGACAACTGTCCCGCCCTCGCGAACGCTGAACTGGTAAAAAACGGTGTTTGTACTGTACGCCTCCGTTCTAACTATACGTCACTGATTCAACCTCTTGTCAATGGCACTTTGCACTCTCTTAAGTCTAAGTACCATGCCATGTTTATGACGCGCCTGCTGAGTGCATCTAACTCTGGTAGGCCAGTGCAAGAGTTTTTGAAGACATGCAGTTTCAGAAGTATGGTCTACTGCCTTGCGAATGCTTGGAAAGCAGTAGAGACTATGACTCCAAGAAACGGATGGCACAGATTGTGGCCACCTATAACGACTGAATGCGCAGCTGACGGGGAGGCTATAATTGATTCTACAGGAGTCAGTTTCGAAGAAAGTGGAGTGTACATGAACTTCTTTCTTTTGCCCAGAATTTAACAAACCCTACTGCTGAGGACCTGCCATTGAGAATGGACGAACGTGATCTTGAGGAATGGATGAATATCGATAACACCGTAACCACTGGACATCACTATAGTGACTCAGAAATTGTGCAGATGGTTGTATGTCAGGACAAAAAAGATAGTGGAGAAGAAAGTTGCTGTGATGAAAATGTAGAAACCATAGGAGAGAGAATATCTGTTGATAGTCTGATTCAATTAACAAGTGAACTACTTAAAAGCCTGGAGCAATGAACTTTAATAACAGAACAAGAGATAATGAACATTTACATGCTGCAGGATAAAATAATCACGGAAAGGTCAAAATGTATGAAAGAGCTTACTTTGAAAGACATGTTCAAACATATGGCTAAAAGTCGAGTAATGAAAGAGTTGGCGTTTGAAAATTCCGTGCCCTCAACTTCTGCTTGTTCAGATATTCCTCTGTTATCTCCACGAATTCATGAACTGTAAGTCGCTTTCCAGGCGGGTATGGCAACATGGACAGAGCTCATTTCTTAAATTTTAAACCTGCCTTGGCTGTGAACTTGAGACATTCGGTTTGGAAATGGCTGTCCTGGATCTTCTTAGCCTGAGCAACGAAACTGGCCAATCTGTGCCTTTCATTTTTAACTCTGTTCACTAAAGCTTAATTCTGTTTTCGGCTATTGCATCTGCTTCCTTTATGAAACGACTTCTATTAACTCATAGGATATCTCAAGGGCAAGACGAGGCAGATAGCCGTTGAATAAACTGCATGTACTGCTCTGAGCGCCGGTAATCCGGAAACTTCACTAATCCCGTAACTCCTAGGTCCCGACGATGCCGTATTAGTGGCAACCTACTGTATATAACAACGCAGCCGTTCCTTATAAAGTGGAGGCCTCGCTCGTGCTGCCGAGCAGTTGGTCCAACGATTAAATGAAATGCCCATCATGAACCCTCTAGCTTGGAAATGCCCGTCATGAACCCTCTTAGCCTAGGCAACGAACTTACTCTACCTGTGGCCTTCATTTTACGTCTCTTCATTAAAGCTTCATTCTGTTTTCATCTATTGTATGTTCTTTCTTTATGAAACAGCTTGTGTCAGTTTATACAGAGTCTCTTTCTTTATGAAACAGCTTGTGTTAGTTTATACAGAGTCTCTTTCTTTATGAAACAGCTTGTGTTAGTTTATACAGCATCTCAAAAGCAAGACGAGGCAAACACGTGTTCAGTAAACTGTACGGGCTGCTCTGAGTACCAGTAATCTCGCAAATTCGCTAATCTAGCTCCTAGGTCATGACAATGCCGGATTAGTGGCAGCCTACTGTAACTTGTAAGATTTGTGGAAATGAAGTTAATTTTTAATATTGCAGATTACTCCTAGAGGTCCTTATTCTGTTTTTAGTGTTGAAGAGAACCCATATTTAAAGAAACTGTCGGCATTCGGGGCTCTTCTTCAAGGAAATCGCCCAGCACCCATTGTTGCTGCCACTCTAGGTAATCTTTAATAATTATGCAATTTGTGCATTATTGTTTTCGCGTCAGGGAACCAGGTTTCAGCTCTTGAATCAGTACCGGCGGCGCTTTACTCTTTTATTCGCTGTCTAAAACCGAATTCAGATTTCCCTGTGAGTGTGAAACGTTTTCCGAATGTATTTGATCTTTAAAGATTTACTCTGGTGTTAGCAGTCGAATCCCATGGTACGCACTATTGCGTACGCAATTTCACTTGGTGGAGATACAGACACAATAGCCAGCATGGCCGGTGCAATCTGTGGTGCCTATTTTGGGGATGCTTGCTTCACTTCGGAATTGATGAAGAGAATGGAAGGTAATTTTAATATTTGTCTAGCAAATCTGTGTGTTATTGCATTTTTACTTTAAGGCGCACAGTTCTATCTGAACGCAGCTGATACAATTAATTACCGGTTTACTGCAGTTTTGTGAAAATGTTCCACATTCAATGGCAACGAAGTGCTTGGAAAGCTTAAGCATAAAAGCGTTATAGCGCGAGGTGCAAAATACCAGAGTATTTAAGTTCTTCCGCGGAGGTGACTTCCTCGGAAGAAACAAGTATTATGTTTGGACGCTCTTTTCTAAATAAAATATTGCTTGAGCGAGGATGATTCTGGAAATCTAAATGGTTCCGTGGTACTCGAAGTGTAAAAACAGGAGCTTGATTTTGCATTGTTTCTTTGGCAAGGTCCTCCTGTTTGGGTGTATGATGTCGATAAACGCTAATGCAGTGATTCTCAGGGGGACGCTAGTGATCAAGAGGAGCTGGGGCTACCACTCCCGGGGTCCGCTGGACCGTAGACGTTTGACCATGATCGGTTCAGCATGAGTCTGCGCGAAAAGGCCAACGACCCTGAGGTATTATTAAAAGGTACTCGTGGCCGAATCAGCACTTCAGGCTTTCCAACAGACATTGTAGAATCGCCATAAGAAAGCCCGCGAGGAAACTGCTGTGGTCAAACGGCGCCCGGGAGGGCCAGCAGGTGCTAGCACGAAGAAGGTTGAGAAGTTGTGCTCTAGAAGAATTGCAGTCTCCGAAAGTGTTTATAGCGCTAACACGGACTAGCTCCGCTACCATATAAAGATGAGAAAGAGAACGTGTTCTTCGAAAGCGGTGTTCACTAGACTTGCTTCAACGGGAATGTGCCACGACTCTTTCTACTTTGAAACTTCATCAACTTGCGATAATGAAGCCTCGGTGTTCCGAAAAATCAAAGGTGATGAAACTTGAACTTTTTACCACAGAGCAGTTTAAGTCGCCTGTACTAATGAACAAGATGCAAGAGCACTTAGCAGCCATGTAGCATAGCTAACGAAGCGCGACCAATCAGCAAAGGGCGCCGTAGCTCACCACCAAGAGCTAGTCTTCTCAGGTTGCAGTTGCGCATGCTCGCGGTGCTTTCGTGGATCGGAAAATAAACGTTTCCTGCGCTGTCTCGTTACAAACCATAATGCACTGAAGGAGAACAGATCAACCTAACGACCTGGATTGTATGTGCATTAAGAATGGCACGACGAGTGTGTTCATCCAACAAAGTGATTTTGTCTTTATCCAAGGCATCAAAAAGAAAACGAAAGAACGAAAAGGAAGAAGAAAATAAAGAGAACCAAGGAGCTTCAAAGCTCATCTACGGAGGTGCAAAAACATCAGAACCGCGATACAAGGATCACTGCATGGTCAAACGATATTCCCATTTGGCAACTATAAGTACAAAGCAGCTATAATATGACCATTTTATGTAAACGTTTTGTTATCTGGACTTCCGAACCATAGCTGGAACTTGACTTTCCGGATTTCAGTTCGTTCAGGGTTCTTTCCTGTTCACGAACTTGTCCTTTCAGGAATTAAATCCGTGCGAAGGTTCTGGCCGTTTGGTTATTTTTTCGTGCTTGAGGATATGTGTTTTTAGGGACGGGACCATTCAGGATCCGACCGTTCGAGATTTCGACCTTCAGGATTTCAACTTTTGGTCTTATGACCCAGACACGCCAATAGCATATGTTACTGTCGTGGAACAAAGTGCGTCGGAAGAGAAGCTAAACAAGCAGATTGTGTGCAATTGCACTTAGATAATCTAAGACTCCAGGGCAACTTGCACGGTCGTTGTTTATTTGCGTGAATCTTTCTTCGCGACGAATAAGTTCTTTTCTTCCTCTAGTCGTGTGCTTTCCTTGTCGGATACGTGTGCATCATTTTCCACGCTCCCTTTACAGTTCTTCTATAATCCGATATGCACCTACACGAGTTCGGCTGACTAAACTTTTTCGTCTTTTGTGCCATACCTCCAGTTTATTTTGCGTACGCAGGCATCCCTTTCGCACACATCGACATGCATGGATTGTCCACAGATTTGGTGGAAATTTCGGCACCGGTCGTACATTAGCACCATTACGTAGTCGCCTCCTTACCTTACTTCTAGCAAAGATTACGTCAAATCAACTTGCCATGATTCTGGAATTTCGTCTGCTCGAAGGAACAGCAGTGCAAACAAGCACAGTTGAACCTCATTACGCGCGGTTAATTCGTCCCGAACTTCCTCGTTAAAACGAATCCTTGCGCAAAACGCGTAGAGGAACTTGTGTCTATTTAATCTACGCGTTTTATCAGGTATTCTTCAGATTATCTTCGCATTGCTTATTATACGTAATATTAATCCTCGTGGGCAGCAAACAGGAAAGATCCAGTATTTGTAATATCTAGTGTCTCTACGGCATACATGTAGTGTCTGTGGTGTATATACTTGCACACAGCGAACATTTACTCCTACGGTGTCACGTGTTACGAAGCTTACATAGGGCACGATGGCAGCAATAAGTCCGCACGCGTTCAATATAGAGCCAGCCATCGTAGACCTCACTGCTTAATACAGGAGAGGGACAAGCTAAGGTTCTCTTTCTCTGTACACTTGAAGATTGCTTCGATTCAATGTCCTGAGGGATGTACTAGTACGTAGAATGAATATAGAGTTTAAAGTGTAAGCACATATAGAACCTGTACTTATAACTAGAGGAAATCTAAATTCGTCCTTTTCTTCTCTTTTTTCTTATACAAGCAGGAAAGGAAAGAAAGCAAACTGCGAAATTCGAAGGGTCAGACAAATAGTTTAGAAACGACTTAGCGATGTACAATGTAGCCATAGAGATAGAAGAAGTCGTCTCCTGCAGGCAGAAGATAAGATCATTGCTCCACAGGCATATCAGAGCACGTGCCATGTTCAGCAGCGATGCACCAGTCTGTTAAAAAAGGACACCATTCATTAGCCCGGACAAATGGCGTTGTATCGAATCTGCGGATAACGAGAGCCAACTCTACCTAACTTTCGATCTCAGGTTTCTATCACTCATGGACATGCATGGATAATCCTTTCGCTTGAACTTTCAGCCAATTGCATTGTGAGAAACGGAAGTAGCAAACGTTGTTGGCAACAGGATCAAACGCCCTTTTACGTGCATTGATGGCAGCCAACTCAAAGTCTATCATTGTCAATGCTGGCTTACGTTCGAATCCATTTTTCCTGCAAAGTCCAACAGATAATCAAACAACCGCTTATAAAGCGCTTCACATTTTCCATTCGTTAGGGCGTAAATGAGTGAAATGCTTAATGTTTGTCCTGGCCAGCAGGAGCGTGAGTCGTGTACTGCTAACAAAAAATGTTGTCGCTGTTTTCAAAGTATTTTCCATTACCTAAAAAGAGGTGTCTGCAAGTTTTCTAATATTGGTTGTAGTCGTGGAAAGAGGCAGCCTTCCTTCAACGATACTTGAATCCTTAATTAGGAATCGCTGACCATTCAACGTGTTTTTGCAACACGGAGGAAATCTCAATAATCTGCCAACTTCTTTATTTCAGGTCGTCGTTCAGCTCACCGAATTCTTGTCATTACATGCCGGAGTGCGACCGGTGAAAGCAAAGACGCGCTTACATCTAACGAAGCAATATCATGCAGGATTGAATTACCTGGCAAGGCAGATTTCTGTTACTTTTCGCCACAGATTTAGCATCTTCAATATCCCTTAAGACCATTGCTCCATGTGTGTTTGGCATGTGCTTGTGCTTCACAAACATAATGAATATGTGCTCCCAAGCTGAAAGCGTAGTGGTAGCTTGGCCACTACAGTTCATCCTCTTCCCGCCCTCGCAAGACCAGTAATAACGGCCTCTGAAACATCTTTTACCAATAAGCTTGTTACAATCTCTCACTGAACAGTCTCACAGATCTCTTCCATTCTCTTCCTCTCGTAAGCAATACACGAGCAATAAATGAATGAATAAACTGAACAAAACCTCCGTGCTACGGGTATATACGCGCAACCTCAAACAATAATTCTGTTTCAGCAATTCAGTTCAGCAAACAATAATTCTGTTTCAGGCGTTTCGTCGAATACTTATTTCGTTGATTCTTGCTTTTTACTGAATGGTCCTTTACCCGGACAGGCAAAAACTATGAATACGGTAAGATCTCGAATGGACTGAAACCCATGTAGGCCGACATACCCAACGGACGAAAAGATGAGTGGGTTGAAATGCTCTATGTGTCAAACCTGAACAGGCTAAATGTGTGAAGAAGTGAACTGTTTTCTGAAGTAGACTGCAGCAGAAGATCAATAATTCAAATTCCAGGTCAGGACGAAATCCTGAATGGACCAGAAAGCGTATTATAAGCGGTTGCTTTTAGGCTATCTTGTACTTACAGCTGCTAAGTAAGGTCATATTTCAAATGCGGAGATATTTGTGGACTGGTATCCTACTGTGTCTTTGTATTGCTGTAGAAGCATCATTGGTCGACATGACTTCTTGCGCATCTTCTTTTTTCATTGAATGGTCATTTCGTGGAGTAGACATTCGTTGAAACTTTCGTTTCGCATTCTACCCTATTAATGATTTTATCCCGCCAGGAAAACGACCATTTGGCGAAATGACCGTTCGATGAGACTGCAGCCTGGCAATGAATATTGTCATCAACCATGTTTAGACAATGGCACAAAACAACAAAAATGTTTCCCCTGTGACCTACTTACGCCGACTCTATGCACAACCTAAACACAATCTAAACCTAAACACAACGATGACTGTTCTGGCAAATGACCATTCCAGCCCATGACCCTCTGACAAATGGCAAAGCTCTGTCAGCGGAACAATAAATATTGTCATCAGCAATGCTTCAGCAAGAGCGCAAGGTAACAACAACTTTCCTGATATGAACTGCTTGCGTTGACTCTATGCCAGCAAAGCCTAAACCTAAACATAACAGGGGCCATTTCGGCAAATGATCTTGCGGTAAGTGAACATCGCACTCCACGACATCAGCTAATTTATACACCGCGCTGTTGGCTGCACTGCCTAAATCTGAGATCTGTTTCGAATGTGACCATCAGACAGAAAATTGAGTAGAGGTACACGTGTCATGTGTTATGGAACAATTGCGTATCATTTTTAGGTTGCGGGTCATTATTATGTTGCATGGGCATCGTTGTTCTCCTTTTGGTTTACGTTTCATTGCAGTACACTACCTCTGAGCAACAGCAGAAACCTGCCGCGAGATATGGTTTGCTGCTTTTATCGACGCTCAGCTGATACAAATATTAGAAAGCATTTGATACCGTTCACACAGAACAAGAGGAGCGAACATTCACTGAGGCGAGTGCAGTGAAGCGATTTCCCTCCTGCCATGATATGGCAGCCTATTCTGAAGAAGGGAAGGTAACTACACTCACTGCCCTCATCCTTCATTCTCAGGAACACCTCACGTGAGTTCATAACGCACAGCACAGCTGAATCAACTCAGCCAACTCAACAAATGCAAAAACAGTGTTGTTCTTGTGCAGGTGACACTGATCGTGCTGACCCGACATTCTTTGTGTCGTTGCTTTGAATTATGAGGGTGTGCTACTAGCCCCGTGTTCCCTTCTAATCAGTCAGCCGTACCGTCAGTAACCCCCTTTCGGTTGGCAGAGGCAACAGGGGGAAAGTTGTGTGGCTGACGGAATCAAGCCAAAGACCTCAGAGATTCAAGGATCAAGGATTCAGATCAAAGACCTGAGTTTTCTCGCGTACGTGAATCGATTTTTCCTGATGTCCTGCAAGTTCACTGCATTAGCCACTATTTAGCCACGAAAGAGTTCAGCGAATGACTGAGCTAACCACGCTTGCTCATGACCGCTTGCCCATGAGTAACATAATCAAAAATGAATCAACCTGTTCTGCTTTATTGAACTCCACAGCATCAGAGCACTTTTCAATCATTAGACATACTTTCACTGAGGAAAACTGAAAGCGCGTAGGCAAGGAAAACCTCACTGCAAATTAATCCAAAATATAAGTCTGCTAATTCACAACAATAAGTTTGGGCTTACAGGGAATGAAGTCTTCAGAATAAGACCTTGATAATTTGCAAGCCATTTCAACCATTCTGAATACAATAGCTCTTTGCTTCAGGAGTACAGTAGGTTGCCGCTAATCCGGAATGCCTGCTAATCCGGACAATTTTCGGCGAGCAAGTAGTGCGTGGGCCCCAGCGAACTGGGCACAACACTGACCAGTCAGTCAGACAGTTCTCACGGCAATTGTCCGTCCATTAATCATGATTCACGATGATTTCGTGCATGCAGCTGCCCGACGAGCAGCCTAAGGATATATTCAAGAAAATGATTACGGACAAAGCAGCGGAAGAGTCGCTGTTTGAGAATCCGGTGCCATCAACATCGCGTTATTCAGATATCTCACTACTGTAGGCGCCGTTTATCTTCCATAAGTGACATCCTAGACCAGCCGTTCTCAACCTTTTCTCCTCTGGGCCCCCCTTGGAAGGTGTTCTCAGGTGCCAGGCCCCCTTTTCTGATTGGTCAAATAATTTTTGTGTAGCAGCCAATCAGCTTTCAACGATAAAGGAAGTTAATGCACTGACGCAATGCGAATACGTAGTCGTGAAATCATTTACTGATGAACGCAAAGAAACTAAGCACTTTGACAAAGTG
>KN538399.1:159148-175664 GCA_000797535.1 Trichuris suis | reverse complement strand
GATTGCTTGTGGGTCGGGTTCCGTAGAAGTGGCCACCTCATCATCCATTGCAACGAAATCTTCGAAGTCTACTCCTTCAATCTCTGCCTCGCGAGTGGGATTATCGGGTCGGAGCTCGACATCGTCCTCTTGGTCTCTGACGAATCCAGCTCTCCTGAAGCACTTCCTTATTGCCTCCGGTTGAAGCTTATTCCAGGAAGAGCTTGTCCAAAGTACAGCGTCCAAAGCATTAATGGACGCAGCAATCGAGGTCGCTCCCACAGATGAGTTGGTGACTTCTGCTTTGCTAATGACCCACTGCAGAAGCTGAGTCCGGTATTGCGCTTTAAACGTCTTGATTACTCCTTGATCTAGAGGCTGGGTTTTTGAGGAAGTGTTTGGAGGCAGGAATTTCAACGTGACGTTTGTGAGGTGCCTCATGCGGGGATGGCTCGGACAGTTGTCTACTACCACTAAGATGGAACGTTTCATTCGCTTCATCTGTCGGTCGACACTTCTTACCCACTCCTCGAATATGGCGGCTGTCATCCAGGCGCATTTATTTGATCTCCAAGTGACAGGGAGGTCGTCAGGCCTCAAGTTCCTAAATGCGCGGGGTTCCATTGACCTACCAATCACCAATGGCTTCAACTTCTCCCCAGTTGCGCTAGCGCAAAGAAGCACAGTGAAGCGTTCCTTGGAGAGCTTCCCGCTTTTGCATTTGTCGCCTTTTAGTGCAAGGCTTCTATCAGGCATGGCCTTGAAAGAACAAGCCGCATTCATCAGCATTGAAAATGTCTTCCTCCTTGAAGCCACTGGCGAAATAAACGAAACTTCGCGATGAAGTCTTCCAGGTGCACCTGCCGATGCAGTTGAGAGCCCATAATTCCCGCTGGGCAAACTGTTCGTGGCAAACTGGCCTGTTCGCTCCCTGCTAATCCGAGTATTGAAGCAATGCCACGTGGGGCGTCAGGAGCAGGGGCGTGGGCGTCATGCACGTCAGGCGAGGTACTTGAAACACTGACAGGTGTGGGTTAGTGCCATAACCAGTTGGCAAAAACACCTGTGGAAAGCTTGAAGATCGAACGCTTCATAACGGGTCACAGTTTTTGCAAGGAAAAACGGCTTTTTTATCCCCGTTGAACGAAGAAGTAGATGAAAGTAAACGAAGCTTTCGGAAATCTACTGGTTCCGTCGTCAGCGGTAAGGCACAGGCAGGTGGGATTGCCTGCGATGGTGTTTTTATACTCGAGACACCGGGTCAAGGCGCTAATGCGCAGCACCCTGTCTGATTGATCAGACCAGACCACGCTTCGCTAACCTCAACGCCTTTGTCTCGGTTCATTGAAGGGGCGTTATGGCGGATGTAGAATGCCTCCTTCAGCTTGCGTAGGGAAAACAGGCTCTCGCGACATATGATCTTCGGTCGGACGTCGAGCGAACATTGAGAGGAATGTTGGACGACCGCAGAGCCCTTGATCGCGTTCGGCATCGTTTTCCTGGGATCTCTCTTCTCGGTCACGGTCTGTGTGGGTTTCTTTCTTGGTCGACCACGTCCTCTTCGTTGTGGAATGTCTGATGGCGTTCGCCCGTCTCGAGTTGACGAATTGTTCTGGTTGTTTTGCGTTGGCTCCGTTCGGTCGACTTCTCTAAGCGCTTTCCTGTAGCCGTTGACCCCGTCGAGGTGTTGCTTAAACCTGTGAGACAAAGTGTTGCCCGTTTCTCCTATGTCGGAGGCATTGCAACCACATGTGATCTTATAAACAACGCCGGGTCTCTCGTCTGACGGCACTTTGTCCACCACCGTCGCAGGTAATCACACCTGCCTGTGTCTTACCGCTGACGACGGAACCAGTAGATTTCCGAAAGCTTCGTTTACTTTCATCTACTTCATCGTTCAACTGGAATGAAAAAGCCGTTTTTCCTTGCAAAAACTGTGTAAGGCTATAAATACGCGTACCGAATGCTCAGAAGGATTCTGGTGTTCAGAACTGCTGACCACTTCCCCGAGACGTCTCACGCATAAAATATGCGACCAACGTGTCTACCTCACATAGCAGACCTTCGATGGCAGGAGCTGAAGTCGATACGCAGCGCGTTTCTAGCAACCGCAACCATGAGAAGCTGGCCTACAATGGATACCTCTACTGCCTCGACAAGATGAATTCAGCAGGCACAGTGAAGTTTTGGCGTTGTGATAGGAGCTACATGGAACACTTCAAAGCAGTACATACGACGGCAGCTACGGGCGATGTAATAAAGGAAGTGAGCCCTCATTGCCATGGCGGCGAGGCAGATCGGATCAATGTTACCATAGTTCGCGGCGAAGCGAAGCGGCGAGCTGAAGAGACAATGGAAACGCCTGCGATGATTTTGAACGAAGTCTACACTGGTGCCTCCGTCTCAACCATGGGACAAATGCCCACTGAGGACGCCATGAAGAAAATGATTCAGCGGAGAAGAACCACTTCAGAAGATGCAGGCCTGTGCCTTATCGCTGACGACGGAACCAGTTGAGTTCCGAAAGCTTCGACAGCCCCTCTATCATTGTCGTCGTTTAACGGGAATAAAAAGCCGTGTTTGCTTGCAAAGAAACTGGGACCCGTTATGAAGCGTTCCATCTTCAAGATGCATTGCCACAGCCGGATCAACCGAGAAGCTATCGTCATCCCCTTAAGATACACGTGCTATCGCGAGGGGGAGCGATTCCTGCTCTACGACTCTGGCGTGGGAGATGTGGAAAGAATCCTTATCCTCGGGCGTCAGTGGAACGCCACTTGGAGCAGCGAAAAGAAGACCGTCCTTGCCGACGGAACGTTCAACATCGCACCTCCGCTTTTTGCGCAGGTGTACGTGCTGCTAGCAAGTAAACGTGGCTTCACTGTTCCGATACTGTACGCCCTTCTCCTGGACAAGCGCGAGGACACCCACTGCAGGATGTTCCACGCGGTGAAAGCTACATGGCCGCAGTTTTCTCCTGAAACCATTTCGATGGATTTCGAGAGAGCGGCCGTGAACGCAGCCAGGACGGTCTTCCCCTCTGCGGAGATTTGCGGCTGCTTCTTTCACCTCATGAGAAACATGAAAAAGCAGTTGACACTGCTCAGTCTTTCTGGCCGGTACAAGAATGATGATGACTTCGCACTCGCCGCCAGTATGATAATCGCCATGCCTTTCGTGCCGCTAGAGCATCTCGACGCGGTTTTCCGGCAACTGGCCAGATAAACGCCACGTGAATTGTGGCCAGTGCTTGACTGGTTCGAGCAAAACTACATGGGCCGCCTAAACAGCTTCAGTGGTCGCCAGCATCGACCATTTCCTCCAAACATGTGGTCGACGTACCAGAGAACGCTGCAGGGCCGCGATCGGACGAATAGCTTCGCCGAAGCTGCGCATCTTAGGCTTCGTTCTGAGCTCGGTGTCGACCACCCGACAATTTGGAGGTTCATCGACGGACTCCGGTCAGTACAGGCAGGCCGAGAGCAGCATTTCGAGTACTTCGTCAGAGGAGATGAGTCACCCCGGAAGAGGGCGACCAACGTATCCAGGAAGCAGTGCAGTGGTTCACTGTGGACTCAAGTGCTTTGTATTTGCGTGGACTGGCGCATAATTTTGCGATGAACTAATTTCTGCAAATAAATTAGTATACTTCTTACACTCCTACTGGACCGTTGCTGAATCAGAGTTCTCAAGAATTGCACCGAAGGTGCCGTTTAATGGTAACAAACAGCAGATAAAACGATAGAAAAGACTGAAAACTGCAGGAGGAAAGTAAGCAGGCGAGCGCGCGACGAACTGGCAACGTTCGTCCTTCCAATCAAAACCGGCGGCAATCGATGCGTCCCTGAAAATTCGCGCAGGATTCCCGTCAGCATGACGCAGTCTTTCATTGCTTTAGAAAGCGTTACTAGTAATCCTATGCAAGCTGCTTTCCGCTTACATCCTTTCTTATCAGCGCTATGTAACTTTCTCTGAATTTCAATTGCGCGGCGGTCAAACGTCTTGGCGGTCAAATCTCCCCGCGGTCAAACTGCCGGCGGTCAAAAGACCGTGTTCGCAGGTACGATAGTTCACTGCTTCTGCATTTGGAGGACGAGCGGAACAATTTTCCCATCACATGCAAGCATTCCTCCACTTAGAAGCTGTGCTGACCTGGTCCGAACAACAGGAAGAATGTGATTCAAAACGCCTTTTATGCTTAAAAAGCATTCGTGATTCAGGTGCTAGGAAACGCATGAGCACGTTCAAACAGGCCTTGATAAGTGATTTTCTGAAAGGAATTTAGGGTCTTTCCTGATGTCCTCCCGCGTCTTACTGCATGTGCGCAACGGGTTCATTGGAACCCAAGTGGAACTGGTTAACGAAGAAGTAGATGAAAGTATTTTCATCTACTTCTTCGTTCAACGGGAATAAAAGTCGTTTTTCCTTGCAAAAACTGTGACCCGTTATGAAGCGTTCGATCTTCAAGCTGACTTTGTTAAATGATCTAATTACAAAGCCGAATGGGTCAGCGTAATAAGCAGTTGTTAAACTGCAGCCTCAGGGAAGTGATGCACTGAAGCGTGCAGCATCGTGCCAGCTACCTTTGACGTGTTCTGTTCACCGAACTGTGGCGGAGTAAAAACTAATACGGTATAGTTAAGAAATTAGCGAACGGAAGGTAAGATTTGAGCATACGAATACGTAACCAGTCAAGCAACCACATCTTTCCCGGCCGTTTCAGGCTTGTCTGATACCTGCGAGGCTAGCCTGACTAGTCGAGAAACCGGATGTCCCATTATGCCTTGTAAATATCGGACATTAACAACGCGGACAATACCGTCAGGTCCCGGGTACATGTGGATTATCCTGCCCATGGGCCACACGCCACGCGGGTTGCTGGCGTCAACGATCAGCACGACGTCGTCTTTTCGGAGTTGTTCCTTTGTGCGTTGGCATTTCTGAAGAAACGCCAAGAAGGGTAACATCCCTTCATCCAGCGGCGCCAGAACTGGTAGACGAGGACTTGTGAACTGGACTTGCATCCCTGAACGATGTCGTTCAGAATAAAACTCGCTAAATGTTACCACGTCCATCGGTCGCGATCGCCTTCACAAGAACGGCATTACGATTTCGACGAATAGCGGCAGCGCAAAGCATGGATAGGAAATATGATGGGTTTAAGCGTCCAAAATATGACGCTTGCATGCAGTGCAATGCAAACTGTATGTGATCCAAACGTAATGCGTGTATGCCATGCAACTCGGAATCGGTTTGTAATTGCGATTTCCGTGTAACCGGTGCCACTAATCCCCAATTGACACGACAAGCATGAAGTGGACTGCAACAGGCTTACTTAACAGCCCTGCTAATAATACGTCTTAGCGCTAATCGCCGAGAAGCCTCGGCAAGCGCCGTCCAATGGGAAGCGAGGTCAAGGTTGCACCTTAGGAACCTGCATTTTTCACTGTTTTTGCGAAGTTACAGAACGACTGGGTCCCAAAAGGATTACGACTGGGTGCATGATTATCAGCATCTGCAGCAATAAAACGGTCACGGACGATTGGCCGCCGCCAACTGGCCGCCCCCAACTCACCGCCGGGACAACTCGCAGCCGGACAACTGCCAGCTGGGCAACTCGCCGTGGCTGGCTCTGTTCTTCTCTATCCTCCGTTATAGCCGTTTTCACGCAGCCATGACGGTGAGTGAATGCCATCTTGAGTTAAGACACTGCGCTGTAACAAGCTGCAACATTTTGCTTCCGCTGAGTAGAAACAGGGGAAGGAAAACGCAGGTGTTCTTACGAGTGTCTTCATGCTACTCACTATTAAAATGGTGCAGCATAAAGGCAGCAAGCCGCTACGGGACATTGGACGTGAGTTGCAGTAGATGGATTCATTCATCCAGTACGTTGAAGACAGAAAGAACTCAAGGTGGCATTCATTCACCGTCATGGCTGCGTGAAAACGGCTATAACGGAGAATGGAAAAGAACGGAACCACCCGCGGCCAGTTGTCCCGGAGGCCCGGCGGCTAGTTGGCGGCGGCCAATTGTCCTGTACCCCATCCGTAGTAGCTTTCACCGCCTTTTATCACACCATTACGATGGTCGATGAACTGTTTCCATAGCCGTCCAGTGACAGACACGTTTGGGGTAGAATAGTAAAAGGATCCGAAATATAATTCATAGGAACATATGTCTGACGAAGGTTAAGAGCCCTGCGCAAGCGAAATATGGCAGTTGAAAGATACTTGCTCACACTTGCAACAGCTAAATAATCGCAGTGGGAAAGAGAACGTTGTAACTGTACGGATGAACTCGGTGTGCTGGATGTATGATATTAGTTGGCGACATGCTCATTTTACTTGCACATTATTTAACTGTACATATTTTCTGTGGACGTTTCGCGCAAGCGGTGTTTCGACCTGTAGTGTATGAGTACAGTTATTAGCATGTCGGGATTGCGCAAGTTCGACAGATTAGTGGCGTATGACGACTCATCAGGTTTGATTTCTTAAAAGCTGAACTTCCTTTGACGACTAAGCATTGTTCATCTTTGTGAAACGGCTTAGACCCGCTGATAGGAGAACAGCGATTGTTCTGTGGGATTATTCATAAATGGGGATCGTGTTTCTTTTGGTTTTGAAGCGTTGATAAGACCAGATTCCCATAGTACAGTAGAACGTCCCTTATCCGCGCCTCCGTTATCCGGATGTTCTATTAACCGGATCTGTCAGGCGGTCAAAATTGGTAGGATGTTTCGCATGGCATAGAAAGTACTCTTAGATCCTTATCCCGCCTATCACCGGTATATAGGGATAAGAGCGCCCAGAAGCTGAGATAGATCAAGGACAAATAGGATAACGGAGACCGACTTTTAAACCCTAAGTTATGGAAAATAATCAAGTCGTTGCAAGACGCTATATATCAACAAGCAAAACCTTATGGCAAACAGTGCCAAACGGAAAGTCCGGCGCATCTAACAGGTGATCCACTATCCGGATTTTTCCCTTATCCGGATGACCCCCTGTCCCAATCAGTCCGGATAATGGACGTTCTACTGTAGTTATCACTTGGAGCTGCCTCTACATAATACAGGTACCAACCTAAACGGACAGAATATTGGAGATAGGTGGTGTCGTTAGTGCGTTAAGGTGTGCATAAAACTTGCTGGTAAAACGTCTCATCGTTTAGGTTGTAAACTTACTAATACCGAGCCGTCTAGAGAGGCTGCTTCGAAAACCTGTCAGACACCAGTTAAGGAAGGCATGCCACAGTAAACGGATAGGTCATTACGAGTAAATCTCGCACATTGTTTATTTTATTGTTGGAGAGCAAAGAGGTTTCGTAGCTTTGTTTGCTGCTGCTGCTGCCGTCTGCGTGAGAATCGTTTCGTTTATAGTTTATACTTTCTAGCGTCCGATGTTACTTTGACTTAGTGAGTTAATCAAATGCTTTTCTTGCACAGCTGGCACACGTATGGAATCGCAGAGACTGGTCAAGTAAGGCCTTTTGTAACGCGAGTTTTCTGGGTAAGAGCGCACTAGCTTCATACTGCTTTGTAGTTGTACTGAAGTAAGAACAAGTGGACTGTACGAAGCACTGTCTTGGAAAGTCTCGTGCCTGATAGGACTAGTTGTGCAGCATAAAGGCAGCAAGCCACTAGGGGTCACCGAACATGAGTTGCAGTGGGTGGATTCATTCATCTTCTACCTTTAAGAGAGAAGCAGAAGTGCAACAAGATATTCAACAGCTATTAAACCTGTCGTCTGTACAGAACTGAGCTAGCTACTGAGCTAGCTAGCTAGTTGTATCCCCGCTGTCACCACGGTAGCCACATGACGCTTTTGGAAGTAGCGGTTTGCGTCGTCTGTTATCTAATAATGCTGCCGGACCGCCCTTTTCTAAAATCTGTGGGAAACGTAGCATAAATAAAGCTTGTTTTACGTCCCCACTGGTGTTCTGCACAGTAGAAAGTGTTCGTAATCGCAGACTGAGGTAAAAAGTTCCTAAAGAAGAGGAAAACTAGTACCAGTTATTCTGTGGTGGTCTGCACCAGGGTACTACAGTCTGATCAGGGACAAAGGTGTTTGTCTAGAAAAAGTTACATTTTCACAGGTCTCTACGTCAGTGTTTCTCAAGCTCAGGAGCTCAGGTTCGCCATCGCCACCTGATCTGATTGGCCAGTGCCTCTGTTGAATGGTCGTTTGACTTATTTCAGAGCATAGAACCTGGAGGTTCCGAAAGCTCCGATGTTTCTAAATCTTCTTGACTTTTCATTAAACGGGCAAACCGTAACTTGTATCATGAAAACCTGTGGACCCGTTACAAGACATCCTATTTTCGAACGTAAAGGGTTGATATTCGAAACTTTCGGAAATTAGCTGTTTCTGTCGTCAGCGAGAAGTGCAGCAAGTAAGTCTTCTACATAAAAGAAAAAGATTCATTTCGTAACAAGGGACAAAATAACTTACATTTTCTCCTGCTCATTCATTAAAGTACCACATGCGGTTGCAGTGGTCTTTGCCCCACTTTTCGCTGACGATGGGAATGGCTAGTTTCTGAAAGCTTCGAATATCAATCTCTTGCATTTAACCGGTCAAGCGGGACTTAAACCATTTCTGCTACCTAGAAACTGGTAGTATTCGATTTGAAATAACCTACCTATAAAATGTGATATAATTACATTAGGTGCGAGAAATAGTTTCGGTTGGGTTTTTCCTTTTGTGGTCTTACAGGTTCCACTTTTCGTCCCCCGTAACGGTCCGCCAAGTTAAACTTTTCTTTCTGTGTTTATTCGACAATGCTTTGCATCTGCCGTGGCGTTCCTTCTGGGGAAATACCGGCAACAAATTAAGCAGTTCAAATACAAAAGTACGACCCATTTGCCATACCTTTGTATCTTGCCCAGTGCATGGAGATGCGCAGACCTACCTTTTGTATCTTACGCTGCACATCAGGTGCTTAAGCGGGTTTCTGCGTCGTCATACCTGAATTTTGCTCAAGCAGGGTTCGCGAATCTCCTTCTTCACTTCCGGAGGGCTACATGGAAATCTCCACTGCGGAATTGCCTGTTCGAGCTACACGACTTTTGTCACACCTGCATTACGACAAGTGTCCCACAAAATTCCGTTGACTTTTGCTGCCGCCTTTCCTCGTGTAAAAAGAAAAAGAGGGCACGTTGGAAAGGATCCTTTCGGGGCAGGGACGAAGGAAACACTAATATTTTCTTGTGGCAGTGAAGCAGATGTTCAGCTGAGTCACGCCCACCCGAAAAAAACCGATGAGCTTGCGCAGTTATCGAGATTCTTGAAGCACAAGGTTAGCGACAAGAATTTAATCAGAGACGTAATGCTATTAGTAAATATATATTGTACTAAACGCTGGCTATAAGTTAAATTCATTCCAAATGCTCTGTGCGTGAAAATAAAAAACCAACATTCGCATATGTATTGATATTGGCTCGTCTGCTTGCTAATGTTCGATCGAGACCCCTTGATGTTTGATTAAGCACGATGTTTTACTATCAGTTGAATATGCCGTTTCAAAAGAAAGAACTGGAATAAACGTTGACCATAATGCACTATGACCTGCCTATTGTCTACGAAAACATATGAAACATTTTTAGGCGAATCAGATGTCGAAGCGGAACGAGATCAGAGGACTAATACTGCTGCTTTGGAAACAGATTTTTTTGGCTTTACAGATCATAGCGGTTCTTCCTTTGGAAGTGGAGTATCAGTATCACTTAGCAGTTGCTTGCCCACCAGTGTTTGCTATGATACTGTTTTGTGTCACGAAGCAGAAAGGGCTTCAGTCTCCCCAGAAAGGGCTTTTCCTACACAAACGGTGCCACAAACTACTTCTTTTGACCAGAACGTTATTCCATGCGAATCAGGCTCCCCAAAATCGCTGTATCCCTATGAATATGGCCCACCGTATGAACAAACTTGTCAAGGAATGTCTAGCACATTGACGGATGAACAGGCAAGAAGCTTGATTAGCAAGTTTGAAGCAGAACCGTTTGGACGTTCCATGCCAGATACGTTGCATATTGTCGACGTTCGCGTGGACGACTACATGCGTGATGTCAGAGAAAATGTGTTGCGCAACGTAACTCTGGCAAAGCCACAGTCGTCATTCAATACTGTTGTGCCGGCAGATGAGAAAGACAAGCCTACAGTGGTGGCAAAGCGGAAGCATCAGATAACTTACTTGGCTCATCTGGTATTGCTTCTCATCGTTTCTTGTTGATAAATTTCAACTTTTGTGGCGTCTTTTACAGGCAAAAGAACGCGAAGGACAATTGGAGCAACAGTGGGCACAAAACAGGCAACGTCGTCGGGAAGCTCGTTTGAAATACGGATTCTGATTTATTGTGTATTTATTATTGAACAGTGCTTCTTCTCTAGCTCTTACTTCATTTGATGCGGTAGATTGCTGCCGCTCTTTTCTTTGGAAAGTTTTTCAATCATGTGAATATTGTTAACCATTTTCTATGCCGATTGTTTCCATTTAGATAGCCATACGGCCATGACAGATGGTACCACGTTATAGTGTTAAGAAGTTGGGACTCTTAGTAATAGTAGCTGGTTTCGGCATTTGGTTTTTTGCAACTATTATGCTGCGTTCCAGTGTAGAAGCAAGTCTTGAAACCGGCTCTTATGACCATTTAAGGACATTTGCTGAGAACGATGTTGACTACGACGTTCATGCGTTTTACTACGTGTGGTATGGAAATCCAAAGTTTGATAATTTTTATTACCATTGGAGCCATCGAATTCTGCCACACTGGAACCCTCTATTGGCCGTGAAGTGGCCACTGGGCAGACGCAAGGCGCCTGATGATATCGGGTCAAACTACTACCCATCCCTTGGTTGCTATAGCAGTCGGGATCCCTTTGTCGTTGCACAGCACATGACATGGATGCGACAGGCAGGCATAGGTGATTCCTGTGTGTTTTTAACTCCGCAGGTTTATGCAGCTGCTTTACTCGTTGCAGGCACCGTCGTAGTAAGCTGGTATCCTCAGAACGAGAGTGACGCAGAAGGCTTGCCCAGCGATAGTATTATTCCAGCCGTGTTGGATGAAGCTGAAAAACAGAAATTGAAAGTAGCTTTCATGATTGAACCGTATAAAGAACGGAATGGAAATAGCCTTCGATCAAATTTTGAATATATAATTATTAAATACGGTGGGCATGTTGCATTTTATAGGTACGGAGGGAAACCGGTGTTTTATGTGTATGATTCTTATTTGGTTGCCAAAGACGAATGGCGTTCATTACTGAAAGCTAACGGAGAACTTAGCATTCGCGCTACGAAATATGATAGCATCGTACTAGCCCTTATTGTGAAGCAGGGAGATGAACACGATCTGCTAACTTGCGGTTTCGATGGGTTTTTTACTTATTTTGCCTCCACTGGTTTTACCTATGCATCAACGACATCCAACTGGCATAATTTAGCTTCCTTTGCTCACCAAAACCGTTTGTTAGCTTCATTCAGCGTTGGGCCAGGTTACATCGACGAACGCATTCGACCATGGAATTCAGTGAACACTCGCGATCGAGCTAATGGAAGTTATTATGAATCTATGTGGAACAGTGCCCTTCAAGTAGACAGTGGGTTTATATCAATAACAAGTTTCAATGAGTGGCACGAAGGTACTCAGATCGAACCAGCGTCGCCATTTACTGGTCCCAACTTCACATATTTAAGTTACGTACCGATGGAAAGTAACTTCTATCTCTCTTTAACCAGGCGCATGATAGAAAGGAAAAACGGACCGCAACGATGGAAGGTTTAGCGTTGCCAGTTGTTGTTGTTGTTGTTGTTACGCACAACTAATTATTGTTAAAAAAAGTTACTCGTCTCTCATGAACGTGTGCAATGCCAACAGTGTCAAACTGTTTGAAAACTAAAAGCCGTGGTTTGCAATTCAAAAATTGAATACCTTGAGATGGAAGAGCTTTTTGAAATTGTATAGTCATGGAACAATATGAGTGATTGTCTGTAATTAACTAGTTAACTGTATCGCAAGTTCTTCGTGAATGTTCCGTTGGAATACGCGGGCAGCTTAGTGTTTCTCATTCTGTCGGAAAGGATTTATTTCCAACAAAGAAAAAGGATACCGCGTAACATTACCCGATGACACGCGACATCAATTTAAAGAAGGTAACTTTGCTTTGAAAACGTAGCTTTTTCTTACGGGACCATAAAGTTGCATGATGTGTATTTGTACGGATGTTGTCCCGTGTAGTGTACAAAACTTTTATTATAAGAGGACACTCGAAAGCTACGGTTATAATAAAAGTTTTGTACACTACACGGGACAACATCCGTACAAATACACATCAAGGTAACTTTGCTTGAAATATTAGTGCACGGGTAAACTTTCGTCATCATCAGTCAGCTCAGTTGGGACAAAATGAATGCGCTGCTGCCTCAATGTTGTTTATCGTTGTCACGTGCTACTGCAATTCCTTGCCAACTCGTCTAGTGCAGTGTTTCTCGAGGTCAGGGTCGTCAGCGTCCCCTGTGAACGTTTCGGAGCGCTTGCGCCCCCAATTCTGATTGGCAAATTTAGAACGCGCTGATTGGTTCATGTGGTGGCGGAATGGTAGTCGGCTTCACGCATAGCATGCAACTTTATCTTAACAAGTACACACAATACCTGACCCGCGAGCCCCACCTTCCTATGCACTTCAACACGATGGCCCAGGTGGGGCATGTGCCCCCCACAGCTCAAAAGTGCCCCCAAGTGCTTCCTTGGCGATTTGCGCCCTGCTGGACTTCAAAAACGCCCCCCGGTGGGGCACATGCTTCACGGTGAGAGTCACTGGTCTAGCGCTTCGAGTGGGTTGCAGGATGAGTATTCGTAAACAGAATTTGTGTTAATGAGAAATGATTCATCATGAACAATTATAGCTAACCATTCAACATCATGAACATCGTTTATTCATCATGAACGATGTGTTCTATACTTTTTCCTAATAATCGCTCACCCATCCGCTGATCGAGTACTCGTTTCATTCGATTACATGTACTACATCAAAAAGGGCAGAAGCCGTGAAAAGATCTCCACAATATATTAATAATACGATAATTATAAGTAGCTTAAAGAGTCAACTGTTGTTGCTTGACTGTCTGTGAGAGCCAGCTGTACTGTTACCAGCTGGAGGAAGCCAGTTGTAGTGAGGCCACTAGCCATAAAGGTTAGCGCACTCGATGGATCATACAAATCACTCTGCAATGAAGCCTGACATTACCCAGTAGCCCGCATGTATAGACGGACCTACTTGCCCGACAGATACAGGCAGGGATTACTAGTCTGACAGCTGCAGGCGGCACATATGACATATTAACCAGCCTCACAGTAATAACGTTGTACCTACTAAACTAGTAACCGTATCCCCACTGCGCAGTTATACCCTCTTGCGTGACCGCCTACATCAAAAGCAGCTATGTTGCTAACAGTAGCCATATTCAATGAGTATCCTTTAACGAGCACTTAACTGCGTTGTATACGGATCTCACCAAATCGTCGCCAATGTTGTATGGCGGCTCGCGAGTAACAAGAAAAGGATAGATGATTCCGAATGCGCGTAATTAGGCGCAACTTCAGACAGTTTCAAACCCTCTCTGTTTATTTCCGAAAATGTGCGGAATTTATACATTCTCGTAAACTAGAATTTAAGATGTCAGCATATGTCAACCAATATGATGGATGGAGTTCAAACTGTCCGAACCATGACAGTTCGCAGCAATATATTAATATCATTTTGTACGTCAGTGATGTCAATATTCCTTTTTGGCAATGGCGCAGCCTTTTTGCATAGGCTTGTCAAACTAATGATGAACTGTGTGCGCTCTACGAAAACACATAACACAATCTTGCCCTTTTATCTACAGAAAATTGCTGTTAAGCACTAGTTCCTTGTATTATGTCACTGAAATTGCTTCATTTCTCTTCACAGTTAATAGCTGCCTAATGGTTTCCAGCATCCCATAATGTAACAAATGAAGCGCCCTCTCAGCAAACGGATGAACAGAGCCCAATGAATAATGCTGACCAGAAAATTTTAGTTCAATTCCCAAGCGACTGCCTTCACTTTGAATGTATGGAAAACCCATGACTGCGGGGCATTCTTCTACTCGGATATCTTTTCCTAGTTCACATGTACTGGAACAGATCACGGCCGTATGACCTATGCACCTAGTAAGGACAGTTTTATCTCCTGTTGACATTCAGTTAAAGTAATTTTTGAAAGCGCCTAAGTGAAAGAACATTTACTTTTACGTCCGTATAAGTTAAAGACTAAATAATTTGCTTTTAAGCAATTGCTTTACGATAGAACACTTTAAAACGCTAAATTTGTTGAAAGTAATCAGAAAGGAGTGGCTTAGTTGTAAGCCGGAGGATAATGATCAACTGGTTTTCTTCCAACAGTTAGTGAAGTACTAACCGTTGGTCGGACGACTTGCTCTACTCCGTAATGGATATAAGCATTGCAGAGGAACTCAACGAACAGCCATCGACAAACGCACGATATGTGGCTGCATCTGTGGGTGCTGCGTGTACACCTATGAAGGCAGGCTTCCTAGCCATACAAAACTTGATCAGCCTTCCCGTTGCATACTGCATCAAACAGTCGGAAGCTAAGCAGTTTGAAATTTTACCTGCCCTTGGCTTAGTGGATCCATACGCCATACGTTTTGTGCGCGTCACGGTAGCAGAAAAGCTGACTGTACCATTCAATAAGAACGTTAAAGTGAACATTTACTCAGTTATCGCTCCAAGGCGGATGGATGCCCATAGCGACGTAAAAGCGACAGAAGTATGGAAAACGACGAACATCAGCGAGAAGAAAGTTCAAAACATAAGTCTCTGTCCAGGGATTAAAATGGCTGCTGAGCATTCAGTTGCCACAGTGAATCAATCATTACGTAAAACGAAATCTGATAAAGCCACTAAACAGCCTTCAAAGCAAAAGGACGACTTAGGCGGATTCTTCAAAGCAAACGTTGGAACAGGCCTTCTGGACGAGCATTGTTCACCACAAAACAAACTAGTTCTTGCTCCGAGTTCTGGTATAACAAATGAACGTTCTCATGCAAGCGACGACATGTTCAATTACCTTACTTCCCCAGCTTATAAAAATGATGCATGGGATGCAAGAACAATAGAACTCCTTAAAGAGGCACAAAGGGAAATGAGAGCAAGTCACGCTGAACGAGAAAAACGAGTCGATAGATCGCTTGGTTCAGGGGAAGGCAGTAAGAATATTGACAGATTCTATGAAGAAGAAAATATATGCATTAACCGCAAGATAACAGGACTAGTGACTCCGGAAGGAGCTAGTCAATATCTGACCATGAAACCATTGGCAAGTAGTGAGACTGGAAGGAATTTTGCTACGCAAACGGAGCCTGTACCTTCGGGAGCAGACACGCCTCTCAGTTCTGCATGGTTGCATTTAGTGCTGATAGTTATAGTTGCAGTATTAATAGCTTATATTCTTCTTAGCGCAACTCATCGCCAACCTTAAGTCAAGTGCATGAGACTACATTTTCGTGCTGCAAAGCTTAAAATGGGATAGTCATTTCTTCTACAAGAGAAGAATATGCTTAATCACTAAGCCTGTTTAATGAAAAATAAAATAATACAAAGTCATCCCGCCACGTTCCTTGCAACACTCATAACAGAGGTATGATTTTTATCGGTCTCATCATATCTACACCTCGACGAGCGAACAATGAAACCAATCAACTTAAGCAAGAAGTACTGCAACTTAAACTGGTGGGATGAAAACGTCAAACTGGTACAGAAATGATAAATCAATGATTCTGAGGAAGCGCTGGAGGCCAAGTGAGTGGGGTGGTGAAGGACGGTGTTACAGCTGCCCGGGTTCCCCTAAAAAGCTAAGAGTTACGCTGGACTGTAGACGCTTGACATGGTCGGTTTGGCATCAGAGAGCGCCAGAAAGCCAACAGACCCTGAAATAAAAGTGCTCCTGGCTGAGTCAGAGCTGTGGGCTCTCCAACCGACCCTGTTAAACCGCAACCAAACGGCGGGGGTCATACAACGCTTGCGACGTCTGGGGAGGCGCTGGCGAGAAGAAGGATGAGAAATTATGTGATAAACCATATCAATTTTTTCTATACACTGACACATTTTCTTAATGTTTGGTCAGTGCACGGGTTCGTGTTAAAAAGTTTGCGCATTAGTTATGGAAAATTCGGTGAGTGAATTCTTTGGATCAAAACCAATACGTTATACCAATGTGGGATCCGTATGCTATCACAACTTTGGTAGAAGGTCGTTAAAGGTAGTGAAAACAATGGTGTCTGTGCAATGTTGTCGCGGCTTACTTTCGTTAGCGCCTTATTCTCGCGAAAAATTAAGTAAACTTCTGCTCGCCTGATAAACATAATCATCAGCTCAATGTTGACGTTTTATTAATGTTAATACAAGAACTGATAGTTCCCAAATGGATAGTGTTGGGAATCAGACGCGTACAGGCTTCTACCTCTCTTTTAATCGTTCAAGCACACA
>KN538399.1:136950-150740 GCA_000797535.1 Trichuris suis | reverse complement strand
CAGCACGCATTTCCCGATAAGTTGAAGGGGCTGTCCCGTCGCTGTGGCAGCCCTCTCAGCCGATTCAGGTATTAAGGTCCTGATTGCGCTTGGGGTGACGTTACGGAGGGTGTCTTCCCTTATTATGCTCCAGTCCGCTCCAGAGTCCACCAGCATGTTTACTTCGATTTGCTCTAGTTGACCTCGAATGAGCAGCCCAGTGACGCGTGTGATGTTGCTGGTGGTTTGCGGAATCACAGCAGTATAGGCGTCAGATACTTTATTACGCCATTCGGAACAATAACTGGAACGACTCGATGATTTCTTGAGTCCTCGTTTTTTTGAGCAGTCCCGCCTCCAGTGTCCCCGCTGGCCACAACGAAAACATCTTGCGTTTTTCCCTGGAGTTCTGGTCGATGGCTCGCTCAGCGCACTCCCTTGGACGCCCTTAGCCACACTTGTTAGGGACTGTTGTTCCAGTCTTGTCAGGACCTCCCTCAGCTGCGCTTCCAGCCTGGACATTCGTGACTCCAGTCGATCGTTGGACGTGACCGTTTGGTGGGTTGCCTGTGCTCGTTGTACGGCCGTAACATTTGCGGAGTACTCTGAACCATCAGAGTCTGATTCCTCCTGTCGTACGACGCTGCATGTGCCAAGCTTCTGTTTACGCCGCTTCGCTCGTGCCTTCGCTTGTACGGCCATTCTCACTGCGACTTCCAGGGTGCGTGGCCCGGCCATGTGAAATGCCTCCGCCCAGTCTTGCTTGTCGATTTCCTGCAGAAACTTCTGCAATACTAATTTGTCTTGATGGTCGACTGGCCATTGTGGGAATGCTTGTTCCTCCAGCTTTCCCTCTAGTGCGCGCGTGAAATAGCGCTGCTTTGAGGGACTCCGTCTCTGGGACAACAAGCTTCTCAGTTAGCCCCGCAATAGTTTCTTTCTAAGTCTTCCTTTTCTCGGCTGGTAGTCGACGGTACAGGCAAGCGGCATCACCACTGAGGCTAAGTCTCAACCACATCAACTTTTCCTTGTCTGTCCAACAGTTGATGTCGCTGCTGTATTCGACTCTCTCCAGCCATTCTGTCCATTCTCCTTCACCATTGAAGGGTTGTGGCACGACTACTGGCCGGACAGGACACGAGTCTGCGCCATTATGTAGCGTCCTCTCCTTGGTCCCCTTTACTTCCGAGTACGGACGAGTAAAGAGAGTAGACCAGAACCAACCGAACAAATCCCGCTTCCTTAATATGGTAGCCCGCCAGCTCCTGACCGGTAGGTTTACCTTAACCCTCCCAAGTACCAGGTAACAATATCACAAATCTACCCGTTCACTACCCGTTACATATCCATAGTTTGTTGAAATATACCTGGTGCCGACTTTACGTCAAAAGGAAGGCGGTTGTAACGGTACAAACCGCGATGCGTATTAAGTGTCAGAAGTTCTCTGGACTCTTCACTTACTTGGATCTGGAGATAGGCGTCAGAAGTCAATTTGGGAGAATACTGTTCCACCGTTGAGAGTTGAGAAAATGTCCTCAGGTGTCGGCAGGGGATACTGATGCATTTCGAGAGCATCGTTCAATCCTGTAGAGAAACCTGCGCAGAGGCGCAGGCGACCATCACGCTTCCTTACTGCCACCAAAGGTGCAGCCCAAGCGGAGCAGTTAACTTTTGAGATTACACCTAATTTTTCAAGACGATCAAGTTCTGCCTCTACTAGCGGTACGACAGCGTATGGTACCGGCCGCTTTGGGCGGAACACTGGCTGCGCATCTGGCCGAAGGCGTAAGGATGCCTTGGCGAACTTGCAGTGTCCTAAGCTGTCACTACAAATTTCAGGGTAGCGGCGATGGACGTATTCACGAGCGTTTGATGCACTTAAGGTATGTATCTCAGGACTGCAGATCAGTGCCCGTTCATCCTCTGGCTGTAAGCTAGACCGTAGGCTGTTCAGCGGCTGGTCGTACAGACCAAGTTTGAAGATCCATTCTGCTCCAAGTAGGTTATTTGAGCTACTGTCTGACACATAGCACGTTCCTGAGACGCTGTGAGTGCCGAAAGAATATGCACATCTGAAACTACCTCGTAGTGGAATAGTGTCACCACTGTATGTCGTAGCTCTGACTGAAGAAGTGTTGCTAAGTGGTGGTGAGCCAAGTTGCTTCCAGGTCTGCGCAGAGATGTTCGTCAGATCAGAGCCGGTGTCAATCTGGAAGGTGACTGCCTTCTTCTCTATATTCACTGAGATATGACGTCGATAGACATTAGAACTGACCGAAGACAATTCATACGTGGAACTGACTCTCGGCGTTGTTTTGGCGCCTCTATGTTGAAATTTCTTTCGCAAACTTACCTTTCTCTTAGAAGAGGGTAAAGTTTTAGCAGGTGGGCAGAAACCTTCTTTGTGCCCCACGTCTCCACATCTGGTACAGAGATGCGACTTATAAGGGCAGAAGCGAGTGTAGTGCCATGCTCCACAGAGCCAGCAAGGCGTCTTGGGCTTACGAGCAGGCTGTTTGTCTGGTGAGCGATCGCACTGAGTGAAAGTGCTTCCAGAGTTCCGTTTCGCTGCCACTTTGTCAACTTCCAGGGGGTCACTTCCAGCAGACTGTTGAACCATTTCTGTATCATGCTTGAGTCAGCGTACTTCTTGTGAACATCTGTCCGTAGCTAGCGTAGCAGCAACCGAACGCGTGCTGCATCATCGAGCTCAGCGGCTTCAATGTTGAAGAAGTCTTCGTAGCGTGAAAACCAGGTTTCGAAAGCGTCATCCGTGCTAGGGTCGTAATTAAATTCTGAGATGCTTGCTGCCAGCGTGTCCAAAGTAGGCTGAGAACGAACCATCTTCGCGGCGGACGCTTGAGATAGACTGAGCCGTTGTAAAGTTTCGGCGAACTGTTCCTGGAACTGGGCAAACTGTTGCAGAGTTTGCTGCTGTAAAGCGAGGATCGACTGAAGGTCCGCTTTGGAGTGTGCCATGTCGTGAGCGTTCTGTAACCTCGTCGCCAAATTGTTGTAACTTGCGCGTGGGTGAGGAGCCCAATCAAAGTGAAGAACGTTTACTCGAGAATGCGCATGTCAGAGAGTGAGACAAAACGTCCACTTCTAGAGCTACTGGAAAACGACACACTGTGTCTCGTGATTTGCAGGAGACACACACAGTAACCTGATAAGCATGTGTGTATTTGTGAGTGCTGCCATATACAACAACATGCTATCTGTTTCGCTAATGTAAGATGCTGAGCAGTCACATTTAACTTCGTAGACGATTGGTCACTGGGCATTGGTCACTTGGGACCTTCATTTTGTTACGTCTGAATGCTTTTTTGAATCAAACACTGAAGTTTAGACCTTTCCCTAATCTGCAGATCCGTCTCACGTAGACCTGCGTAATAGGAGATGCTGAGTCTGATTCCTGATCTATCACTCTGTCAGAGAAAATTCCCTTGACCCCAACTGACCGCTTATAATGGAATTTACCAGTCGCAACTGCTCTCCAGGAGCGTCTTCCAGGTATGCCCAGCTGAAGTTCAAAAAAGTCAGGATTGCGAACTGCCAACGCCGTCTCCTCCATGACCTGTATGATACTGCAGGGGCTTCGACTGCACATTGAGCCAAAAGCTTTCCTTCTGCAGCACACAAGTCTGAGCGTACCTGCGGCGAATGCGCTGACGTTCACCAGACTTGAGTTCGCTAATCACTTTCCTCCATTTAGGCATATACAGGCAGGCCATTCGCCTATGCGAGCAGGTGTGCACTCAGGAGCCCTGATCTTTTCTCAGACAGTCACTCGCACGTGCTCGGACAGCTGGTGCGGGCCCGCTCACTCATCTCCTTTTGTCAGGCGGCACCCGTGGGCTCTTGATGTTGAGAGCAACCATCAGCGAAAAGCTGCTTGCTTGCTGATCACTCGACTGGCTATCCGGTACAGCACCAGTCATGATCAGACGGGGGCAGTGAGAAGGGAAATGGAGGTACCTATCTGAATGAACAAGTTTTCTATAGACCGTCGTCGTTAGGTCACATCCTAATTATAACATACTAATATTTTCAATGTAGCCCTTGCGCTCATCGGTTTTTGCTAATGCTGTCTGTGCGAGGGACGGTTGGAAATAATGAACGTAGTAACACTTGGCAACTTGTGCCGAATAACAAGTCCGGCAATGGGTAATTGAGGGTCAGCGGGCAGGATTCCGCAGCTGTTGTTATCATGTGACCAGGTTCCGGACTTTTATTCGGTATCACAACATTCAGTGGTGCAAAACGTGGGACCGTCACTGCGGCTGCGAAGTGGGTGCGATACTGTTCGTCATCTTCATGCGCGGATCTTTGTACTCCCGTGGCCTTTGAGGTCACATGAACTCACGCAAGTATGACCCCAATGTGGCCCAGTGGGTCCCGCAACAGAGCTTATTCCGTCACTTTGCTTGCGCCCACAGTGGCTCTATATTGTCTCTGTGTGTGCCCTTGTCTGCGGATCGACAAAGTTCGCCCAGTGGCTAATACGCAGGTGCCTATAACTGCAGCTCGCCAAACTGGTATATCCTCGCCATTCGTCCGTGATGATCGTAATGCCCCAAGAGAACATGCCGGTTTATTACCATGGTGTGCCTGCTGCGGTCGTCCACGGGTAATAGCAATCAAACGAGTCTCGTTTCGCAGCACACGCAGCAGACGACCCACTGTTCGAGGGCGCGTCCTGCCTTGGCTGAACTTCCACTTGCAGAAGTGCATCGTTCACGTATCGTTTGAATTGACACTGCTTGGCTTATAGTCAACTTGACGCGCGTCAGGTTTCGCGCTAATCAGATTAAGTAGTTAGATCACCCGTTATCAGCGGTAATCAACAGAACGGTCATTCTGTTGGTTACCGCTGATGACGGGTGATGGTTACACCAGACAGCTCCTGTTGTTACAATAAAAAACGGGCACCTACCGTAAAATAAACGTTTATACAACAGTGGTTACCTTCAGATAAACAAATAAGACCGAAATGACTTGAAAGTAAACATACCTGCAAATCACAAACTTTCATTGTTTTGTTGCGATGTCGCTTGTATGAACGGTTTTTGTGTGCACTTCCATTTTTCTTTACAATCTGGTTTAAATTTCATTAAAAGTTTTTCACTTCTAACTGTTAATGCAAGTTAATACTTGCTAGAATAGCGTTTCAAGAATTGGCTGGAGTTTTTTGGTCAGCAAGTTAGCATGAAAAGTGCTGTTTTACAATGATAACTTAAGTTGAAAATGCCTTTGCATGAGGAGGAAGGACGCCGTTGGTCGCTATACTTTCCTGTATCATTATTTGCCAATGAAATGGCCAATAAAAATGCTTTACTCGAAACTGTTATTGCTCAAAAATAGTTTTGCCAAATTTGTTTTGTAGTGCCATCTGCTACGAAATCAGTTGATGCCAGGCACATTACAAGTTCGCGTGATGGCTGGTCGGGGCCTGCCAGTAATGGATCGCGCTTCGGAAACAACTGATGCCTTCGTTGAGGTGAAATTCGGATCCATAGTTTACAGGACAGAAATATATCCAAAATCTTTGAATCCGAAATGGAACTCAGATTGGTTTCTTTTTGAAGCTGATGATGCTACTCTGCAGGACGAATGCTTGCAGTTGAGGTTAGGGTTTCGGCCTCAGCACGCTGAGACTTTCTCAGCGGCTGAGTTCCCGAGTTTTTCAATACTGTGCTTATGTTGTTTTATCGTAACTTTACCGTGTATGCATGAGTTAATCAAATCTGTTCGGTTTTAAATTTAGCATGCGTAATAGTTTAGGGTTATGGATTATGATACTTATTCAGCGAACGATGCCGTTGGTCGCGTATACATAGGCTTGTCCCCACTGCTGTCTGGTAGAGGTTCACAAATCGCTGGATGGTTTCCTATCTACGACACCATGCATGGTAATCCATCGCATGGCATTCTTGAGAATGCCATGCGTTTGCTCAGCGAATGGAAAAATTTGCAGTAATATATTAATATTTATGCAGGCATTCGTGGAGAAATAAACGTCATAGTCAGGCTAAACTTGTTTGCCGACATCAGCCAGTTTCGTGAATCTTCCTGTGATATCGAAGTTTTCGCAAGTAGGAATTTGGTTTGCTAACCATGTTATGTAAGCCTTTAGATCAGTGATTCTCAAGGGGGCGTTAGAAGGCCGAGGGTTCTGTTGGATCGTAGATGTTTTTCCATGGTTGATTCAGCGTCAGTCCACGCAAAAGCCAATGGAGCCTGACACAAAAGGTACCCGTGGTCGAATCAGCGCTTCAGTCTCTCAAACCGACCCTCTGGAGGCAACATTGGAATGCCCACGATCAAACGGTGCTGGGAGGTCCAGGGGGCTGGCATGTAAAAGGTTTAGAAACTGTGCTTAGGTGAGTGTTTCTCAAGCTCAGAGTCGCTGTCGCTCCCTTTCAGTGCCCTGAGCTCATCATCGCCTCCTTAATCTGATTTACCCATGCTCCGTAAGCTGCTCGGCCGTCTGTCCCTGACCACCTGACAAATTGGCGGGAAAGGTGGAATGCGCGGAGGGCGCCGAAATTCTTCCCGATAGAACGTCGATGGCGTCTCCTGCCTAGTGGCATGGTTACCGCGCCCTTCAGTTCGACGGCCAGGGGGCAGTATCGCCTCCTGGAACCTGAACTTGCCGCCCCTTTGAGAATCGCTGCATGACAAACTTTGTGGTATTCGATTAGCTTTTACCTTTATCTTGTATACGCTCAAATTCAAAGCAGACGATACTGGGTGTTTTTGTTTGAAATTTTACGTGTACACTTTCAGCGTCTGGGCTGCCTTTCGGGCGTGCTTTGCTGGCAATACGTGGCTTTGTTGACGAGTTGATCGCAGACAACGACCCTGAACATGAGTGGATCGATAAAATTCGAACACCAAGGGCTAGTAACGAAGCTAGGCAAACCCTGTTTGCAAAAATGGCAGGTACAGAAAGGCAGGTGAAGCCATACTATGTTGAACTGTGCGCTAGGAATTGCTTTGTTTGTTGGACCATTTTGTTTTGGGAACTTTAGCGTGTTAGCCGTTTAAGTCTTTAGGGTCTTGTTCAACTGTATACAATGTAGTAGGGTATTTAGCGAAGGACAAGTGTACCAGCGACAGGCAGAATAGGTGTAGCCTTGGAACAGTCTTATTCCACCTTCAGTGTGTAAAACATGTAGAGGATGCATATGATTACCTATAACATGAAAGTTTTAGGGCATCGTTGCTAAAGTCGGATGCGTATTTCAAATTTTCTCAGAAAGGTTAATGCAGGCTTCTACTCATAGGCCAACTCATGCGAAGGATTGGAAAGAAAGTATCTGAAATGGGCGGAAATGCTGTCATTGGCTATCGGCAATATTTTGACTTCGAGGGTGAATCTGGTGTCGTAATCCGTGGTAACGGAACGGCGGTTACATTGGAGAAAGTTATACAAGTGAACACATGTAATGAAAACGAGTGAGTTTGTTTGAACCAGAAGTCCAATATCGTTTTATGAGCGAGTTGCGGAACCTTTCCAGTTGCCTATTAGTTGCATGAGCAATTTGTGTTGATCGTGGTATTAGTACTAAATGTTCCAGGTTTCGTAAGCTCGAAGGCAACAGTGCAACGGGAGTTAATCGCATGCCCACATTATTTGAAGTTGCCGGTGGCACAAGCGGGAGCATGGCTTTCGTACGTCCCTTTCGAGTTTCTCCATGTGCACAAATGCAGCTTAGTCTCTCTGAATCGCAGCAGAGACTTATAGTAATGTTTCCATATTTAACTTTACCGCTGACTTCTTGCAATTAGGAGTATCCTTTTCTTACGATAACATCGTTACCACCTTCTTTGTTAATTCACTTGGTCGGCGCTGTTGCGGCTCATTCTGTGAAACTCGTCAGAAATGTAGAAAGTAACAAGTATAAGCAAGATATCCATTTCTTTTCTACGTTTCTTTGCCTGCAGGCGCTGAAGACCGACTTTCTTGGTGGCGTGAACTCCGGCTGGAAATTTACGGGCACATGAAGGCCCTTGGCTGCAACGCAGTCGTTGGTTACAGAGAAGAAGTCAAAATTTCGTGAGTAATAAGTTATACTTTTAGCATGATTGGCTTTTATTGATGATTCAGGTTTACAGTGTGTTCTCCGGTTATGTGTTATTGCTAGTAGCCAAATTTCAGAGGAGAAACTTGCATTCTTTCCGTTGCTGGTACTGCCGCCGTGCTGGATTTTACGATTCTTCCATCATCGGTCATCATACACAGCAAAGTGGGGCAATTTTTCCAAGCGTCGTGTCGCTTAGGTCTTTCTTCTCGGATGGCAGATTCAGGGATAGCAGTTTCGAAGGGGGTAAATATTTTGCCTCATACTTCTGTAGAGTAATTCTAAAATTTTCTCCATTCTTTAGTGTAATTTGTGCTTTCGTTGAAGATTAGATTCTTTGGAACAGAATGGAATGTAGCTTCACGTGATGAATGCAACAGCTTGATTATCATTAGTAGTACGCCTGTAGTTTCCACCAAAAGTAAATGCCTCTAATCACGTAACAAATTCCCTGCCAAGTGATGGCGACTAATGTACTAGCAAAAAAGCAGGCAATGCTAAACTTACGTGGCTAAACAGAACTTTCGGAACAACCGTTCTGTCGTAAACGTTGGGTAAGTTTGATGGTGGGACTGACGTGACTGTCCATTAGACATAAGAATGACATGGTGTCAGATAGCTACCAAATGTATTTATGCTTTTCTCCAAAGAATTGGCATTAGTCACTAGGTGCTTGTAATCGTTGACAACGGGGCATGTCCGACCCCGAAAGCTTCGAAGGACAAATTTTTGTGTAAGTACAAATAAAACGGTTTGTATTTTTCCGTAATAAATTAACAAATGAAATAGTCACTAGGTGATACAGACCACTTTGAGAAACTGCTTTCTTTCATTAGTTTGCATGATTCATGTAAGCTGTTATGATCAGTAGAGATTAGCTGAATACGTTGGTTCTTCTTCTGCGAAGATATCAGTCACCGTTCCTCTTTGCTGCATTTAATTACCGTTATTGTTATCAGTGGGAGCAAAAGTGCCGTATGAACGAAATCATTAGTGACAGTAACGTTTCACTGGAATTTTTATTTCTTAATTTTAGTGTGTTCATATTTTTAAATAGTTTGGACTTTTAGGTTAAAAGTGATGGTCCACTACACGTTGATACTAGTGCTGTCAATCATCGATGGCTTTTCGAGGCTCAAGCATTGAATGAAGGAACAGACGAGATAAGGTCATGCAAATTGTTCCATTTACCACCAAACGACAATGGTCTGCATTCAGCTTTTAATTCAGGGGTTTGCTGTGTTTGCAGGTACAATTTCAGTTTTATACCTTACTCGCTTTTACAAAGGAACTATCTTCAGCAAAGAAATGGTGCCAGAGATGATAGTGTGTACCATAGATCCACCGCTTGAGCTTTCTCCTTCCCTGGATGCAGTTATTGTGCAAGCGCGCATTGTACGGAAGAAGGCGAACCTTACCGGGGAGCCCTTAGCAAAGCATATTAGCAGCGTATGCCCCCCAGTTAGCCACTGACGCGCCAGTTGAAACTTTAGGTTCTTCCATTTGCGGAGCATGATCTGCACTCGCAGCTAATGTCCCAGACTCAGGCGTTAGGCAGAAATGCCGTTTTTGGCTTGCAGCGGGAGTTTTCCATTGGGAACCAATTTTTGATTATACTTCTGACTGGTACTGCAGTACTCCTCCCCAGTCTGGTTAGCCCTGTACGGTCGGTATGGCTATTTTTTGCCAGTCATTTCTGGCAATACTTTCCAGTATGTGCATTTTAATTATTTTTTCTCAGATGCCGGTAGCTTCCGTGGAAGACAGGACGGTGCGTACTCAGAAGGAGCAGGCCGTCAGTTTTCAGCGGCAGTCTTCAGCGATTCTGAAAACACAGACATCCGCTTGTGGTGATGGTGCAAATGCTAAAGCATCCAAGAAAGCTGAATGTTCATTGACCACGATTAGTGCCAATAATGAGCAACTTACCGTACTTCCAGTAATCCTTTAAACGTTATTCTGTTGTGCCGTTCCTAACATTTTTGGGTGTTGCAGTTTTACGCCAGCTTCAGGTGTAGAGGTTGAAGAACCTTTGTACTGTTTACTTTTTGACATTAATATTAGCAAATTATTTTTTTTACAACGGCTGATAGTCTTTGATAAAATAAATATTTTATTATCCATAGTTTTAGGGATTGTTCCTGCCCTGAAACGTACAGACAACTAATTTTCACCTTGTTAGCGGTCGTCAGCCGTCGTAGAAAACAAAATGTTACAGAGCACTGTTGCAAAGCACCCATTATAATTCACAAATTAATCAGAGGGTTGTAAGTGTTACCGGATAAGAGCGGTACACAATCAGTATATTGATTTGAAATCATTCAGAAAATTAAGTTGATATTTTCACTTTCCTTTTTTTCTTAAGAACAAGATTCACGGGTAACCGTCGTTTTAACGTGCTGTTAAACAGATGCTGTAGTAACCTAATTTTTTCCACTTTATGACAGTGGGGGAGTTTGGGAAGACCCTAAATATTCATTTTCCTTCTTGTCAATAGCAAATGAGAGATTTTTAGTGGTTAGTTTTTTATGCTTGTTTAGGCAGACCGTTACGCCGGCTATCCAGCTTATGTTCATTCCACTCAGCCAATTGCTACCATGTTAAATGAAGCATACTTGCGTCAGTGGGGAGACTCGGCGGCTGTATTTCATCATACTTTCACGCGGGTTCTGCGCTTCACTATCGATGAATGCTCATTTGATGAATTAATGGTTACTAGGAAGATCAATTGGATTATGAAGGTGAGACGTGTTTTGATTGCACGCTTTGTTACATTTTATAATTTCCTGTATGGTCATAAATGCATTTGATCCCACTTTGTCCTGTTTTTGGTATAATGAAAGTACACTTCATTTGCATCGGTTATCTTTGAATTCTTTGAATTCCGTTGTCTAAACCAACGCCTTAGCAGCAGCACGTGTTTAGTGTTCAGCCGTTCGTGTAGAAAATGTCGCTTCGTACTGAGCAATGGCTTTGTTTGAAATTTATCGTTGAAAATAAAAGACTTTTGAAGGGTGTTTTGAAATTTCATTGGTCAGTTCATTACGGAAAAGAATGCAAACCGTTTATTTTTCTTTTACACGAAAAACTTACTATCGAAGCTTTCGGGGCTGACCATGCCCCGTTATCAACGATTACAAGCACAGGACCTGCGTGCGATAACTAACGTCTAAAGTGGGTAAAGTTGGTTTAAGGTGTTCAGAACCAGAAGACCGAAGTGTTCGTTACCACCGAAGCCGACAACCGAAGAAAAGAGGCCTCACCAAATTTTTGACACTTTAAACACATTTTACACTGCCTGTGCTTGTAATCGTTGATCACGGGGCATGGTCAGCCCCGAAAGCCTCGATAGTAAGTTTTTCGTGTAAAAGAAAAATAAACGGTTTGTATTCTTTTCCGTAATGAACTGACTAATGAAATTTATCGTTATCTGTTTGAACTTCGTAGATAGATCCATTCAGTCGTTATTTTATTAATATTTAGATTAAACCTTTATAGCAAGTTGGATTCTCTGTTCGGTAATAATTTAACGTTCGTTGTTCATGCGTGCACGTATTATTTTTCCCGCTTTATCGATGATCTATCGATTAGACGTGCAGTAGAGCTTTGATTATCATGGAAACGGGTCTGCCGGAGTGTGGCTAATCGAAAAATGGACTAATCGAGCGTCTGTTTTGTTTTTCTGTTTTTTGTGCTTCTTTTTACTTCGTTTGTTGTAAACCTTATTCCTCGTACACGTTTCTAAACGTATGACAAGTTTAAACGTTTAGTTCGCCCCAAGAAGTACACTTTATTAGAAAGGTCGTTATACAGGTTTTTTGTATAACCACTTCTTGAAATAAAGTTTACTTTTTTGTTGTTTATTAACGAATACTTTTCAAGTACGGCAACCTTTTTGAATCACATTCCTTTTGCCTTTCAAGTCATCCTAAAGCAATTTTCAAGCATCGAAAAGTGTTATGGTGCCAAGGGCACTCATATTCTTCAATCCCATCTTCTTGATTAACTTCTTCTTGTTCGTCTTGCACTTTTTGAGATTGATTGGACAATTTCATCGTCGTTCACCATTGAAACTACTAATACATCATCGTTGTCGCAAGATAACCATATTTCCGTGTCAGAATTACTGCATTCATCTGATATTAAAAGTGCTTCCAACGTCCCCACAGTATCAGCTGTTTCTTCATGAGCACTGATTTCGTTGGTACTTCCACTTGCCCTATCTATCGATAAGTTTATTTCGTGACCGTATCAACGTTGACTGGTTTACAAAATGCCAACTGCGCTATGACACAATAACAGTCCTTCAGAGTCGTTTTCTTATAAAATCTCATTAAAGATTCCACATATCATTTTCTGACAACAAAAGTTGAGGGAGGAGCTGTTTTCGGTAGAAACTTTTCACACTTTAAATTATTGTTTCGTCCATTGGCTGTATTAAGGAAGTAACATTAGGTGAGAGGAACTGCTCAATCACAGGTTTGGACGTTCTGCGCGTTGGTGTGAGAGGCTTTATCTATTGATGACAACATCATGCTAATTTAAGTTTTTAAAAGTTTTACGCGGTTTAAAACTTTCGCCTCCGTGCTGATCCAGATAATCAAAGTTCTAGAGTAATTCGTTTGCTGAGGATGGGAAACGACACGTCCCGAAAGCTCCGCGGTTAAATAGTCTGCTACATTAAAACAGGTTCGCCGTTTCAGACATGAAAATCTGTCTGCTAATTAGGCTTTCGTACTACAGCCAATTTTCATAATCAGTGGATGACGGTAAAATTTAATTGGAAATGATGGACTTGAAGACCTAGTATCATAAAGAGACTTATTTCATCATGCTTGTGGAAATGCAACTTTTTGTTCGCCGTAAGGGGGAGGGCTCCACCGAAGATGGGAAGATGTGAACCTGAACAGCGGCTTTGCTGTACAGTAGTCATCGCGAAAGTAGGATTTACTTTGTGACTGTTGAGCAAAGATAATTGCTGAATTCGTCTTATTTCGTTTTTACGCTTTGCATGTAGCTGTTGAAGTTTGATTTATGACTAAATTATTAATATTTTGCGGGTCTTAGTGGTTTAACGGAACAGGGTCAAATTTGGCCCACTAATCCGATTACGTAACACCTGCATTCCTGTGGGCATTATGCAGTGCTATTGTCACCAGCCCGACGGTGGACCGTCATCCATCGTCCGTCCGGCTGCGGGCAGTGCTATTGTTACTAGCCTAAGCCTAAACCGACACACAAACCCGCTGTTGCATTCCTGTGGACACTATGCGGTGGTATTGTTACTAGGCTAACCATGCACCGTCACAGAAACGCGCACCTACGTTCGTGTGGAACAATAGAACCGGCCGGGATTACTCGGTCGCGTGAACAGATCCTCGCACCTCCGAAAAGGAGTAGTAGCGACCAAGTGCCGTGACCTTCCCGTATAAAACTGTTCGCGCGTCACTTTTCCACACAGAATATGAGTTTGCGGTGGTACCTCCTTAACATAAGAGACGAAGAAAGCGCGGCTGCCTTCTTGCGGGAAAAGGGCGTGTTCCATCGGGAAAGATCGTGCCCTTCGTGTCACCAACAGATGGACTTTTGCAGTAGAGGCTCGACTGTCTGCCCACAGTGGAGGGGCACCCGCCAGTATAACGTTCTTACGTGTGATAGTGAATAAATACTTGCACTTTCCTATTCGCCGCGCACAACGCTCAGCTCAATCAAGAAGTACATGCA
>KN538399.1:67372-96245 GCA_000797535.1 Trichuris suis | reverse complement strand
GGATTTCGACTTTCGGGATTTTGACCGCCACCGCACGCAACGGTCTGGACGAACTTGAAGTGCTTCATTCCACGATAAGCTATTTACTGCTATGAAAGGTAAGCTATCATTCCTTACCAGAGGCATTAAGGGGTCTATCATGGCTTCGCTAGCAGGTGGGGGAGCAGGCAATGGCTGCACTTGTTGGACGACTTTTTCCTGCCTCTGCCGCTGTTCTCTTCGCATTTTCATCTTCTTATTTAAGTAGCTAACGGCAGCGTACTCGATTAATGAGGCAAATACCATCACGAAACAAGTTCCAAGATATATGTCAATTGCTTTGATGTAGGACACTTTTGGAAGGCTGGCATTGGTTGTCGTCATCAAAGTTGTCATAGTCAGCACTGTCGTCACACCAAGAGAGACTCTAGCTGGTGATGCATCCCGATGAATCCAGAAGGATACCCAAGATATGATAACGATCAACATCGACGGAATGTAGATTTGCATGAGATAGAAACCAATATTACGTACGAAGACAAATTTGACATTAAGTCGGGAATAGTCTCCTTGAAAATATAAAAGAGGGATTAAGCTACAGCAAGTGCAAAGAATTCCTGGGGAAACACGATAGCTTATCGTTTTACTGGTCGCTTGAAAGAGGAAGTTAGACTAGTGAATTCGTGCACTTACATCCACTTTCCCAGATAATTAATATTAGTTCTCTGATAATCCTATAAGTCACTGAACATAAAAAATACATCAAACAGTTAATTATGTTTGGTTATTTTGTTTCATAGAGGCGGGGCAGCGCAGTCCCCGTCTTCGTGCAAATACTTTATTCCCCTTGAACGGAGGCTTAGCCTGTGCTTGATGAAGAAATGCTGAACTAACAGGCAGCTGAGCAGTAATCAGTAAAGATGAGAAACTAGTTGTGGTCGTTAAAACACGCAGGCCACTGTTCGTGTATTTACTGATATGTGCATAGCCATCTTCTCCTTAGATGTTCTTACACTATTTACGAATACAAATAGTGCTCACTGCCAACGAGAACATGCTTTGTACACATATAAAGAACGTAAATTCCAATGCTGCAAATCACTGATCTAATCATACCAACTGTTCCCATGGGCCATTTAAACGCTTTACCGAATAAACACCTTCTCCCTGACATCGCTGACGGTGGAACAAGAGCAATTGAGGAACGTACGATAGCACTGTTCTGCACTTTCTCTAACAGTTTGCTTATCCATTCGCTGATAGGGCATTTTGAAGTTTAATTACACACATATACGACAGTGGGAAAAGCCGTGACTGAAAATCAGCATGGATTATATAATCGAGACATATACTTTTCTAATTTTCTGGCGATTCTGACCTCAATGCTTTTCGTCTTAATGTGAATATTTTAAAATGCTCTGCCCTTTTGCAAAAGTTTTATTTGCTGATTTAGCTCTCTGTTAAAAGTAACAAGTTGCCTTTAGTGTGCCTCAGTGCTCTCTGAGACTCCTTTTGTCCCGTCATCTCCGGACCAGTGTTTGATTCGCTGGTGACCCCCGTCCCTCCTTCTTATCGCAGGTCATTGTTTTGCAGACGACGGGTCAAGACTAGTCGTGGAAGCTTTTCATATTCAAATACGTTTTTCACGTTTGAATAATTTATTCTTTCGTAAAAAGTTCCAAGTTCGAAGCTTTCAGGGTGCGGCTGATCCCGAGTGAAGACGCTGAAGACGAAATTCAAATTATAGATCCTTCATACTACCGCTGTTACTGTTGCTGCAGGCTGGGTCAGTATGAAATTGTATGCAGTTTCATTGTGCATGTTATACGGCTAATACGCTTTGTACAGAAGCTCAAAGCTAATCCGTCCAATACATCCCCAGAGCGACCATAAAGACGGTGCATTCGAGTTCGTTTTATGACCTTGCCAGCTTTGGCTGCCGCCGCCTGTACATAACAATCAACAGTCCGCTTGGAACAGTGTTAAAAGGCTGAAGATGGAAATAGGCCCTTCTGAAAGCTCCGTTTCTTTCCTATTGAATTAAACCTTTATGTCGAGCAGGTGTTTTGCCGTAGTCAACAAACATGATGCTTTTACAAATACAGCCGCATAACTTTCAGATAATTCCTGATCTGTCATCAGTGCATAATGATTGAGTCGAACCGTCAGGCGGTATCGATGAGTTAGTTTGAAGTGTGTGGGTGATGATCAATTTAACGGAAACCGTCCACACTAGGATGTGGTGGAAAGTTTTGGCTTAAACATTCTGGCAATTTTTGCTGTTTTCTATATGCCTGGTTTTTATGCTAAGTGATTTTGCAGTTCGTCTTCTTTATAAGAACTGTCCAAATGTTACTGACAACCGTTCCGTTGTCGCGGTTGTAATTGTCATTATGTATAAAGTAGAATGCTTCCTTTATCTTCCTGAAAAAAAGTGTCTTTCTCTTCATAGGGTAAAAGGTTGGCATGTTCCTGAGCCTTATACTAAGTGCTCAGTTATGACAGAAACATTTTTGCCTTTTTCATGGAAATATTTGTTTCCATAGTTGGTAGGTGTCCACAGTTGTCCACGAAGTCTGGAAGCAGAGATTTCCATGAAATAAGCAAAGATGGCTTTCCTCTAGTCGAGCACTTCCAGCACTTAGCACAATGCTAAGGAATATGCCTACCTTTTACCGTAAGCAGAAAACGACACTTTCTTCTCACTAAGATAAAAGAAGCACCGTACCTCAAACAAAACGGCAATTACAACCGCGACGAATGGATGTCAGCAATGTTTTGACGGTTTTTATAAACAAGACGAACGTGATGTTGCTACATCATGAAACTTAATTCCTGTTACCACAGAAGTGCAATCTTCAAAAAAAACAAGACGAACTTAAAAAGCACACAACAAGAAGACCAGATGCATAAAAAACCGCTAAAAGTTTACGAAATTTTTAAGCCGACATTTCTTTCTACATAGTAGTGGCCACGGTTTACTTTCAATTGGCCATCGCCCACACAAACTTTAAACTAACTCATCCACATCACCCTGACGATCTCATTCACTCATTATGCACTGATGACAGTTAGGAAAGGTCCAAAAGTTTTGCAATAATAAAAGCTTCTTTCTACACAAAACGAGTTAATATAGCGCTATATACCCTACCATTACGAGGCAATCCTGAAAACTCTGAATATAGTTATTGTTCTGACGTTTTCTCTAACAAGTGCTCATCCATCCGCTGCTAGGGATCTGTTTGGTTAACTTTCAGAACCCCAAGAAAGGGGCAATAAAGAAGCCGTACTGAGGTTCACCATAAAAGCCGTATAGTACGCACAGTGATATTATTAATATTATTATTTTTTGTTGTTGTTTCACGTAATGCTCATGCACGAAAATAACCCGCTTGTCATTAAAAGAAAAGAGGAACCCGTTTTCATAGCTACTGAATCTAAGCTTTTCCGGTCGTTAGCGAAACAATGACTTGCGATAGAAACAGAGAGAAAGGAAATCAAAAGAAAGAAATGACAAAATCCGGCCAAGCATAAGGCTCCCCAACTTACAATGGACTCAGCTTTACGATGGCTTTGGAAATTGCGCATGTTCACTTCAGATTGTGCGTTTTGATGTTTTCTCAGGCTAGCGATTTGCTGTAGTATACATACTCTTGTTGTGCCGTGCAAGCGGTCAAAGTGGCGGTCCTCCCGCAGATGTACAGACGCATGACCCACTGAACACGACATGCTGTGTCCGATCTGAATATTGACCATTGTTGATCGCGTGCAATGACGCGTATTCTTCGGAGATAAGGGGAAAGTTGGAAAGCATGTGATGTTGTAGCACTGGAAAGGGTATATAAGAAGGCCCTCGCGAAAGAGAGGTCGTTGGCGTCTTGGAGAACTGGCCGAACTGTCGACCTCCAGCGAGAGCAATACCGATCCCGCTGAATTCATATCAGTCGTGTCCGCGTTTTCCTAGCTCTCCTTTGTTCTGTCTTTTATACGTAGCTTCGAAGGACGAACAAAAGCACTTCTATATCAAAGAGGACACGTCGAAATCTAGGCTTGCTTGTGATGCTGTAACTCAGCCTCGCGATCACAGGAATAAGCAACAGACGACCTACGCTGGAATGTGCTTCCTATGTTTCTTAGATATTGTTCTTCATGTTTTCCGATTCCATCATATTTAATATCAGTCGCTTCATAACAGGCCGGCAGGGTTTAACTCTATGAAACTGTATTTTCCCCTTGTTAATGCTCTTCCCAGGGAAGGCAGGCACACAAAGATTTTAATAAAGATTCTGCAATTTATGAAACAGTAATTAAGGGGATATTAAGGTATGAAGATGAGCTACAACTAAGCCCCTATGAAAAGGATATTCTAGAGGACTGAGGAACGTTTGACTGAGGATATGATTAATTTAGAAGTGTAAAGAAGTCAAGGTAAAGGAGAAATTATACTTAAGTTAACAAGAAAGTTCACAACAAAGAAACTGGCTGAGGCATTAGCTGCTATCAGCAGAAGTGGATGTGAACTATGAGAGCTGAGAGGCAGACTGAAGATGCTCTCGCTTACTGCACAAGAATTTATAACGGAGGGAATAAAAGTGTAAACTCAAACTTGTTATCTTCTTGAGAAAGTGCACGCCTGTTAAGCTATCACTTATTGCCGCATTGCCATCTTCTATCATTAAGTTAGAAAACAAATTGAAGAGATTGTCATGTGGCATTCTCGTCATTCAATGATTAAGTTTAGTTCAGTGCATCGAACATCGCATGGATCAGTGCAAGTATATAAATGGCGCCTATATACGAGATTTTATTTCTTGGCTTCATAATATCAATAATATTCCATACACAAGATATTAGGCTAAATAAAGCAAACTCATAAGTTGGCCTGCGTTATATGGTTTTACCAGCGTTGATACAAACATCTTGAGTGCGTTTAGATTAGGCTGCACTAAACTATGATATTCAGTATTATATGGACTGATGAAGCGTCTCGGCTTACGACTGTTCGAGTTTCGATGGGGCGGTTGAAACGAAACATCATCATAAGTCCGGAACACCCTGTATTAATATGCTAAGGAAGGTTGCAATGAAATGAAGTTCTTTTTACGGTTTCCTCAAACTTCATCTTCTAACATGGAAGAATATGCCGTTTATTTGGAAAATATGAAAGATGACTCAAGTCACGCGGACCTTTCCTTGCTCTGTTTTTACCAGTTCTAAAAAACAGACAGAGGAAGGCTCAGGCAGGAAGCCTTTCCGAAACGCTGATGACGGAACAAGGTCTGTTCTGAAAACTCCGTGATTTATTTGCAATAAGGAGTTTACGTCGCATCGACTTCACTCATTCAAGAGGACAACGTCGTAAAATACTGGATCATTTAGCACTAGTAATATTGTTGCTTACCATAAGTTGATATATCAAAAGTTCAATTATCAGTTCAATTCAGCTGATGTTATAAACCTTTTTGTAATGGATCCGATTGTTTCATGCATAAAATGCGTGTGTACAGTCCGTTTAAGTATTAATACTATAAATCCTTTTATTACAGAGGTTTCAAGCTCACCTTGCCCTTTCGTCAGTCCAAAATGCGATGTCTTGTACATACACAGTCTGAATGCGACCAGATACGGTACAATTTAGTGGCATTTTTACCACAATGTATGATTCCATTTTGAATGAACACATCACATAAAATTTTATTCTTCGCTTTGAAGTATTGTTACATGCTTGCCAAGCGCGAATACTTTATCAGTTAAACCTTTCGGCAGATATATACCTTAAAAGTGACCTTTCGAATTACTGATAACTGCACAAGTATTTAGACGCTTGAATTGTGACGACAAAATGCATATGACAGCTTTTCTTAACTGATACGCAAACTTCCAGAACCGAGCATCATTCTTAATTAGGAAATGACAAAATACAAAACCTGGGGGAGCATTAACACATTAAAGGTCACAGGTTAAAACAAGTCAGAAATGCAGAATAACAATTATTCTCTACTCTATGGACGGGCACGACAGGAAATTGAACAAGAAAAATCATGAGTTGCAAGACCAATGTGAAGAAACACCTGAATCACACAAAATGGAGTAAACTGGAATGAAAACATGGACAACTTCGAAAAATGTCTCACGAAGAATATTTTGCAATTTATTTAAACTCTCAGGTCCCCTAACATGCCTCCTTTTAAGCTACTTTGCAAGTTCTGATTTTCCGTCTTTGCTCCCTTAGGATTGACACTAAAGGCTAGGAAAGCTCGATCCTGAAACCTCTGCCACTCGTGAATGCTTACATAAAAAATGAACTGTCTTTAGGTGATAAAGTGTAAGAATGGAGAAGTGCTACCATAGGGAAGAATGCGCAGTATCATTTTTATTGTTAGTAAATACGTTTTTCCGGAGCAAGCATGTGTGAATCTTTCAAAACCCTAATATTCCGCGTCAGCGTTCAGTAATGACAATGTAATTCGTTTGCAAAGTATGTGCCCGCCGCAAAGATCTAGTGGATTCTGAGCACTATTTTATTAATGACGAACGGATTTGAAATAGTTTTCTCAGCCACAGCTTTCCTCAGGTGAAAAGTCTCAAAGAAAGAAAGCTGTCTGCGCTGTTTAAATCTTCCGTGCACTTCATTGTTGCGGTATGCGCAATAGCAGCCATTCTTTTTTTGAAAAGAATGCGTTACTGGAAAATATTAATAATATCTGGTTTTAGGTGTTTCGATGCATACACTTCTTCTTAAATGAAGTGCATGCGACTGGTAGGCTCACTGTTGTTGAAGGAACAAGCATCTCTGTTTTGTTAAAGTACGAAAGCCACTGCACAACAGTGGAGAGAAAATGCATGAAGAAAGAAATTAGAACAGAACGTCCAATGATGAGTAATTGAAATAAATGCAAGGTTTTTACCACGGGGAAAGACCGTGCATTTGTGATGCATTTCCACTTCCTATCTGCTTTCAGCAGTAAAAGCATAGCTAATCACCAGATCACTGAAGCACCAGAAAGTTAGCAGAGACGACAAAAGCCGTGTGCAACTCAATCTCAGATACCATTTTCGCTGTAAAGAGGGGAACAGGAGCAGCAGGTTCAATGCAGTTGCAATGACATGCAGAATTCCTAGAACAATGGGCAAACCTGTGCTCAGTGTAATCGTCCTGTTCTTCATTGCAAAATGTGCGACGTAAAATTGAGGCAGAGATACCTCGTCCATCGTTACCGTTTTGTTCTCTAGCCATCTATACTTGGTGTCCGCGTCAGAATATCCGTCTAGAAGCACAGGCAGAAACGAGTCATCGACTTTAGTAAGCTGGCAGCCCAATCAGAGGGCAATGCGACTAAGTCACTGTAATGGAGCTGTACACTGGTCATGTGTACTCTACTTTCAGAGTAAGAATTGCTCATTAGTATGTCAGCAGAAGAAAGTCGCTCCCCTTAGGGGCTTATCTTGTGCGGGAAAACCGTTCGGCTGGTGCACAGTGGGAAAAGTTCACAAAGCACAAGCAGTACACACATCAATAAACCGGAACTAGACTTACAGCTCTCTATCTCTAACGTGCACTCCTGAGAATCCAGAGGGAATAGCTGGAGCATCATTGGACACGACGCTGTCACCGTTAACCTGTCAACAAAGACGCTTTAATATTCATCATACTTTCAAATAATTTTGTCAGTATCCATTCTTCACTTGCTTAAGACTAAACAGTTAATCACGACTACGTACCTCTGGCTGGTTAGCACTTCACCTCTGCCTTTGATACGCAGGAAGCTGTTATGCGTTGTCGCCTGATGAAAATAGGACTTCTTTTCATTTGGAAAAAATGTGTCTGGAAGCCAGATGTCCTTTGTATATTCCCAAGAGACAGTCAGCTCTTCCTTAGCGCCGAGGCGATTGATATCAAGGCGCGGATCATGCCAGTTTTGCCGTAGATAAAAATCTAACGTGTAGTCCTGGAAATATGAAACATATTTCAGGGATGTGCAGTAACCCAGTACAAAAAGATTGTTAGGTATTCTGTGTATCGCTTAACACCCTGAGTAAATGCAGCAACCTGCAACATGGTGACTGTTAGACCTTCTAAATATCTTCCAAAAATCGTTTATTCGTAACCTAATCACGTGGTTTGAATGCTCGCGGTTTCGCTTTTTCAATCTTGGAGGAGTTAAACCCACCCCTTTACAAAAGTTCATTCACGTTTCCAGCATGCTACGTAAAGTTGTGTTATATTACAGAAACATTCTATTTCCTTGCGATTAGTAAAGCGGCCCCCTAATAACTGTTCTACAGAAAAGATTGAAAAAATTTACGTATCTCTGTTTTCATTCCTGGACGCACAACGTGAAGAATTCCAGAAACTTTTTGAATAGGTTAACTCAAAAAGGGACTTCAAAAAGACTGATTGCAACTAAGGCAAGATATACGTATGTGGACGAAAGTCCAACTACTGCCACGGTGTACTGCGATTCCGCATTGATGGATTCATCGCTAAAGACGGGACAGCAGGAGTCTCCAAAGGTACGCTAAAAGTTCAAAACAAGAACAGTGCAGTGCCATCGAAGAAAGAAAACACTGTCAGCATTGCTACAAAACATCATATTTTTAGGACTGGGACAGTTCATCAGGGTTCTGCTCTCTCCCTGTTGCTCTTCATCACTGTGATGCACACAGTCACCAGGGACATACAAATGGCGTACCCGTATACAGTGCTCTATGCCGACGATGTCGTCATCATGGCGGAAACACGTGAAGCATTAGAAGCCAAAGTAATCATCTGGAAAAATGAACTAGCACAATACGGTTCTAAATCTGAATCTCAGAAAAAGGGAATACATGGAATTTGGACAAAACCCCTGGCATTCAAATACCTTGGAAGCTACCTCTCATATGAAGGAGGGGTCACGACTAATGTATCAGCTAAAATACAGACAGCCTGGCAAAAATGGAAGACGCTAAGTGGAGTTCTATGCGACAAAAAGCTTCCACGAAAACTGATATCGAAAGTTTACTGAACTGTTATCTGCCCAGCGGTCCTCTACGGTTCTGAGTGCTGGGCGATCACCAAGAAAGATGAACAGCGGTTGAGTGTTATGGAAACGACTATGCTCAGGCGCACTATCGGAATCAGTAGGTTAGGGCAAACCCCTAATGAAATGGTAGGGCGTAGCGCCTATGGTGAACAAAGTCAGATCCGGCAAAACAATTACTACTTCACACCGAGATAGAGGGAAACCGAAATTGAGAAAGACGGACAAAACACACGCAGATTTAAAGAACTACGAATCATCCAAGACCTGACATTCGACAAAGGCAAGTGGAAGAACATTACCAGAGCCGCAGATCCCACACAGTGAGATAAATGCGAAAGAAAAAAAGATATATACAGTAGGCCCGCTATATACGCGGTAAATGATTCCAGGACTTTCTGAGCACCTATTATCAAACCTCCTTTGCAAAATACGGAATTATTTGCATGTAATTTCAGCACTTCCTTTGTATACGCAAAACGATGTCTGGATTACTTACTTATAAGCTAAGCGTTTAGTACCTAATACAGTGTAAATGCTACAAAATTACTTGCTAAACAGTTCTGAATACTTTCGGCAGAACTGCGAAGCCAAAATCTAAGATTAACCGTGCTTTGTCGTCAAGACAAGGCCAAATAACCTGAAAGCAAGAATATGCAAGAGCATAATGAAATTGCCGACGATTATGCTGGAATGCTGAGGGCAGAAGAAACGCATTCCGCAGCTGCTGCGAAAGGTACCAATGAATGATGACAAGAAGAAAGTGTGTGCATGCTCAGCAGAGTCTCTCAACTACGGTGGATGTAACTACTTTGTAACAGCACAGTAGAAAAGCTACATTTTATTTCTCTCATTACTTTTTAAAATTGGTGACCACTTTCTTTCATAACGGAAGTTTGTTGATATAGAAAATTTTGACGGAAACCTTCCTGTTTATTCGTGCAACACCGCAAAAAATATTATGACGCTTTCGGCCCTGACCGTGGGTCGTCATCAGCGCAGGAAACTTTTGTTGGGCGGCACTGGGTTCGGCTGCACGGCAGAAACTTTTCCGTGACTCCAGCCAACGTGGCTGCCTGTCGAGTCGAGCCTTGACTCCTCGAGGTTGATTCACGCGTGGCTGGTTCTACTTCAGAGCAACAACCTCCGCATGGCCGTCCTCGGTGTATGCACAACACAGAATGACAGGAAAAGCGGTAAACCTAGCCTATGCAGACGGGGTTTAAGCAAAGAATTTAAACCTTCTACTCCACTTTTCCCTTGTTTCTTCTTTATACTTCTTTCCCTTTCTTCTTCCACTCACTAACGTCATTATAGCTTAGTTGTGGTTTTCAAGTTACTTTCTGGATTAGATTTTTCCCTGTTTAAACTCTCATCGCCTGTCTTTAAGCAGACTCTTTATTTGAAGACAGGATTTCTTTTAAAGGACGTGTATAACAGAAATACTCGCGCGGTGTTCACGGTGATGATGTCAGTTTAATGAAAAAATCTGTGATTTTCATAGCTTTCTGGGCCATCAGGTCCCGTCGTCAGCGAAGGTAGACGGTTCGATGGAACCATCAACTTTCACTGACGAAAGGACCTGACGTCCCTCAAAGATGTGGATGGCACAGGTTTTTTCATTAGATAGACATTACCGTGAATATCCTTCATATCCCTCTAGCCTGCTTCATATCAATTTTGGCTTTCCAGTACTGATGGTAGTATGTGATTTGCAACAAAAGCTACGCCAAGTAAGAGAGAGAAAAAACCAACTAGTATAATTCCGTGTATTTAATAGAAAATATTAATATCATGCAGTAATGGAAGCTTGATGCTGCACAACTGAGCGATCAATGCTTTTTGCAGCAATAGTATTTGCTCATACAGCTCTAGTTTATCGAAAAACTTTGTAGCGCATTGATGGGATTAAGTTGCTCCAGCAAAATATTTATAACCACTTACAGATACATTATTTCATAAAAGATGAGAAGCAGAGGTGCTTTCTGGATTTATGTTGAAGTGGCGTGGCCTTAGTTTATAAGGCAGAATGCCAGTCAAAGTGCAAAGTCCTACCATTTCGACTTCGGATACAGCACTGATGCTCGAGACGTGCATTGTAATGCCCACGTCTACAGTTGGTCCTACGAATGGCGAATTGAGAGCATGTAACTTGCACTGAACAGGTACCTCCGTAATTTGGCCGTAATCTTTTGTCGTAGTAGGTCTTGTTGATTAGTAAGTTCAATATTTGACTTCTATTACGGGAGAGTTCGCTAGTGCTAAGAAAAGTAAAGGAATGTCACAAAAGGGATGATTACCCAATTATTTTACCCAAATGCTTCGAATTGCTCCTTGTAGCAGTGACATATGGATACCAGTAAAAGGATGACGGAATGCAGCAAGAGCTGCTTGGCGATTTTCAATATTTTGCGCTGCCTGGCCATTAAAATAGGCTATATCATAAAGTTTCCATTGTTTTTCAGTGTGAGAATGCATTCACTCAGGTAATCGAGACCGTGTCGCATCTAAAAATCAAGTGACAATTAATTCCAACCTCTGTTGCTAACAACAACAATAATCAGTACAGATATTCCTTAGAAAGAATTAATCAGCGTTTTGTTTATACGTCAGACTTCAAGTCCTTAGCATTTGCAAGCCGTTCTTCTCAAAACTATGGCAAGAATTCCATATGAGTTCCTTGGTAATGGGTCGATAGAGTTTTATTCTTAGAGCAAAACTGTCTTTTATTGTAAACGAAGAGTCTATTGAAAATGGTAGGTATTGCAGGTACGGGCCTATAGGGTATCACCTTGTAACACAATTTTCACTGATTGAACAGATGAGCTTTTCATTCTGAAACACACAGCTTCCAGTTCTTTTTTCACATCACATACCGGCTAGCAGACAACCTTTTGGGAATTGGTTTACTTACATTAATCAGGCACGCTTAATCATTTAAAAACACAGTAGAATCTCGATCATCCAGATCGGTAGGGAAGTTTTTAGCGCATAAAAATTTTAAAGCCTTAAAATGAAAATGCGCTGTTATTGATAGACAAGGTCCCACGCACGTATGTGGAGGATGTCTCAACAGAGTTGACGAACTCGTAACTGTGAAGCTTCCCGGCCTAATGTTGCTTCCTTTATACAACTGACGGACCGAGCTGTAGCTGAAAGTGTGAAACGCTTCTGCTAAAAACAGCTCCTCCGTCAATCATTATTGCGTGAAAATAACAATGTGGAATTTGTAATTTGCTTTGTAAGAAAGGACTCTAAAGGAGTGCTATCGTAAGATAGTGCAGAGTCAGCACTTTATAAAACAGTCAACAGAGAGGTCATGAAATAAACTTATCCGTAGATGGGGTAAGTGGAAGTCCCAACGAAATCAGTGCTCATGAAAGAGCAGCCGAGATTCTAGGGACTTTGAAAGCTCTCTTAATAACAAATGAATGCGACAATTCTGATAGGGAAATGTGCGTAACTTGTGACAATGAAGAATTGTTAATTGAATGCTGAAGAATGATGAAATTGCTCAATTACTACCAAAAAGTGCAAGAGGAGCTAAAAGAAGAAGTCAATCAAGAAGATGAAGTTGAAAAACATGCACGCCGTTCAATGCGTGAAAGTTGCTCTAGGATGGCTCGAAAGGCAAAAAATATGTGATTCAAAAAAGTTGTTGTGCTTGAAAAGTATCCGGGGCTAAGCAGAAAGACGCGGTTGACAGCTTTGAAACAAATGTGTATAGTGATTTTTTCTAAAGTGCAAAATTTTTTGTGACCTCGTCTTTTAGGCTTGTCGTACATGCAGAAACGTGTACGAGAAATGAAGTTTACGATAAGTAAACTAAAAAGAAAGAAATCAAAAAGGACATCTGATTATTCAAAATACCACTGGTCCCATTTAGTCCGGATAATCAAGACTCTATCGTACCGTGATCGGAGCACCAATCAAAACAAGTGCGTCCTACTCAATTGGAATCACTTTCGGAAAGATAGGATAACTCGTATACTTTCTTCAGCCAGGAGTGCATTGTTGAGAAGCATTATCTGAGAACACAAAAAAACTATGACAAGCAAAGAATCCTTCAGCGCCATAAAATCTTCTGAAACAGTTCATTGAATGACACCCGTTCTGAAATTACCATATTATTAACAGAAAGTTCAAGAAAACAGTTCGCAGTATTAACAGAGCAGTGGTCGACCCTCGCAGGAACCTCTTAAAAGCAGTTTAGAGAGCTAGTAAAAGGTAAAAGTTAAGAAAAAGGTTAAAACTTTGTTCCTGTATCTAAACGCTCTCCTTTCCTGGATATCATCGGTTCGATAGAAAGCGGCCTCACTAAAGTCTATCCCAGCAAGCCTAATGAAATCAAGCATTTGACCGCATGCTTACTGCTACGTTGTGGCGCTCATGATGAAAACCCAATCGAAATAGTGTAAACTTTAAATTCTAATGGACTTGAGGTCACGAGAAAGAACAGTTATCATGAAGGTGAAGAATGGATACACTGCAGTCATCCTAGACTCATCGAAACTCAGAGCTGCTAAACAACGTAATTTACAAACCCTTAGGACAAAGTCAGCCGTGAAGATGAGAAAATCAGGTCTGGCCTCCTATCTGTCCGTATATGACACGTGCGATACTTCACACCTGCAATCTACGTACGCTACGCGGCAGTGCCAACGTCGGTGACATTAGCGAGCGAAATCTGCAGACTACGTCACTGTTACTTACAGAAAATACATCTTATGGAGAAACTACCCTGCATTGTTAGTTTGCGTACGCATCACTGCTCCACATTTCTGCTTACGCTTAGATGGCGTACACTATCCGGAACAGGAGAAACTTGCTGCACCGTGTCATTCTTGGTTCTCCATAACTGCTCGTGTGCAGATCGAATAAAACGCTTTCTGTTGTTCCCTGCTATTGGCTGTCGATAAACTCAGTAAAACTGTACGCCGCGGAAGTTTCTGCTGTTCCTTAATAGTTAGTGTACGCCACTTAAGCGTAAACTGATAAAGGAGAACAGTGATGTCTACGCTGCCTAGCAGCGCTTCCAATTCCTCTGCAAGGTACATTGACTGTTCCTGCGACAGGGGTTGCAGCCGTTTCTCGCTGACGTTTGCACTGTCGCGTAACGTACGTAGGTCGCAGGAGTGACGTGTCGCTTGAAGTGCTGTCTACGGATACGCTGTAGATTCGACTCAAAACGTTTCTCTGCTTAACCTGAGAAGCTGAGTCGCAGAACAGAAGGTATCTATAATCAACGCTCCATGAACAAACTAGAGGGCACAGACGGCATTGTTTCTTCTAACAGGATCAAGCAATTTCATTCTTTCTTGTGTTGCTTTTTGTCCTGTTTTAAACTGGAACGGGGGCGTCGAATCCAAGAGGCGGGCAATCACAGCCAGGGACTCAAACGGCAATGAATCAAGTTGTCCAAGCATAAGCGGCAGCAGAACAGGAGTCTAACTGCCAGAGCGAGCTGGAGCCCACGACTCTACCTGAAGAACCGCAGTCTCTCCTTAGAAAGTTTAAGGAAGCACTTTGCATTAGACGCAATCATACAATAAACCGTGACAAAGGAACTGACATGAATGATGCTTGGACAGGCCTTATTGATCTAACTGAACGTCCCTTACCTCACTAACAATTTTTCTCCACAGTGTTGAAGGGCTAGCAGGCTTTCGTATCAATACCAGAGTAAAATATCCATGACATATAACACACAGAGACAACTAAGGGGCAATGTCAACGTAGGAGGCCAACAATTACCGATTTCACAGGATCAACCAGACCTGATTTTAAGACACCCCTTTCTCCTGAAGACACCTTCATGATGCCTCCTGCCCCTACCTAAACATTTTTTATTGATCGCATAGCACCATCTCGTTTCGTTGAAGACGATCTGAATCGCCTTTCATATAAGTTCAAACTTTTACTTCCAAGACACGTCACAGGAAAGAATGAGAACGAACAGACAATTATATTTAAAAGCAGGAACGCTTCTCATTCATGTTTAATATATCGAAACTATCAGAGTGAAGATGTTCCGTCGATAGCATTTGTGGATTCTAGATAAAACTCGTGTTCATGTAGTAAGATAATCAAATGAAATCCCTAAACATTCACCACAAAATGCCGTATTTCGAAGGCCATGATAGGTTAAGCACACATGACCATTGTGTCACTTTTTACCAACCAATCCTTCGATTGGCTTGTCGTTAGTTTTTAATTACAGATACTGCGCGCCGTTAATGGAGAAAATAGTTTAACAGATAGACTGAAGGAATTCCATTTAGTATGATCAATTGAAACGTACTTTAATGTAGCAAAATAAGAGATTGAGCACAGCCAGATTTGAGGATGACGAACAGTTCGCTTAAACATTTAGCATTCGGTGTTCATCTGCGCACTTTTGGCAGAGCTGTTGCCATTGTTACGCAGAGATTGGGTGAAGACAACAGATTTGCTCCGGCTGCTCCTTGAATCAGAAGAGAGAAGACAACGCGAAATTCTAGCATCTGCTGAGTTTGTGATATATATTCAGGAGCAGACTACGCTGCCAATACCTGCGTAAATACGCCAGCAGACCAAGGCTATAGATGATACGGCAGCCTTGAAAAATGAGTGCAAACGAAAGAAGAGCGTACATTGACGCAAATTTTCATATTGTTCTTTCTCCTGCTGTCTATCGGCAATTAGATAGCAATAAAGAAGAGCCGATGATAATAATAATACGTGAAAGATCAATTAATCAAATTGGAAGTGGTGCTAAAAACAAGCGCAATCATGATGTCCAATCAATGAATAGTTCTCTCTCGCACTTCCTTCCTCTCCCCTCTACGTTGACACAACATACTAGGCATTACGTTGTATCAGATTGATTTACAATCTTAATGGACTGCCTTTTTTGGTTAGCAGATAAGCTCAACTCTTGAAGGCCTCTCCAAATGGCTTATCAACGCCCATCGACTTTAATGCTCCTCTCCATATTTAGAAAGCTGCTTGAGTAAGACAGTTGAAATAAGTCAAACGGGTTTGTGGAGCAATTTGTTGGTCAGTATAAAACAACGCTGAAAAGTAAATTGTAGGCTTCAAAACTGAAGAAGAAGTGAAAAGGCGAGAAAGTACGTCACAAGAAAGACATGATTCATCTGAAACGCCGAAAAGCACTGACAGTTAGCGTTTTCAAATAAGATTGAAGAATCGATTATCCCTCATGTCTGATGCCAGTTTCTCGCAGCTCTAATAACCACAGTTAATGCATTAGAAGTAGGCAGACCGAACTGATACTAATGAAATGATTTTGAAAACAGCATTATACGTTAAGACCTCAAAAAATAGAAGCCAACATGATTGATACTGCAGCTTTTCTCAATTTTTCAAATTCTCACTTGCCCTTGCAGTTCGACATAACAGGACGCAAAAAGTTTCTTCAAACATAATGCATTTCTGGAACACATAGAGTTTCGTATTTGACTAATTTTGCTTCGATCTTCTGAGACATCATCGTCACTTCAGCAATCTTCACTGACATGTAATCAGAGCACGGAAGTCTGACCAGCGGACGGATGAGCAGTTACCAATGAAAGCAAGAGCACACTGCACAAGCCTGTGTAATGTGAAGCAATCGGAACTTGCTTAGTATTGGCGTTCGCATTGCAGCTGACGCTGATGACGGAACAAGCTCGTTCAGGAAGCTTCGTTTTCACTTTGCAAGGGAACTTTCAGTTTTCTTCATTTCATTAACAACTGCCCATCCATGCTTCAATCTTAGTTTCAATTTTATTATAAGTCACAAATGACTGCTGAATCAGGGAAACCCTGCCAAAGGAATTAGAATGAAACTGATGCAGTAAAGTGAGCTGAACAAATTTCCCTTATCCTTGGTTTCATTTCTGAAGACTTGCTAAGGCCTATTTTGCTAGTAAAGGGTTCTTATTGTGAAATGTGTTTTTTACTTTACTGGCAAACCGGGATAGTGCAAAACAGAAAGTTATGAAGCCGTGAAAAACGCGATGCGTCGAAAAAATAAATCTAAAGGACTAAATACGCCAAGAAAAAACTTAATACCTAGATTTCGGTTGGTAACTGGTTCAGCCTTCATATGTTAAGATGTCATCTGCGGTGCAGCGTTGACGTTGTTCACTGTAGAAATAGTTGATTTCTAGGAAGCTTCAGATCTATTCATGCCCAGTCGTCAGAGTATAAAAGGTGCTTGCAAACACGGGGCCGTGCTGGTTTGCTAATCACCTGGCAATGATATTTTTTTCACAAATTGATGAGTCAGAAAGTTCCACAGAAACTTCATGCTTCTTAGACATGTTAATACGATGTATGTTTGGGCATCGATGCCGTGTAACAGAAATAAGAAGCATACGAATCTATACACTTAACACTTTGAAAATTTGATTTGTTATATCGAACTAATACTGTTGGTAGCTTAAGGAGGATTCTATCATTCGGAAGACCTACACTGGTAGGTCATAAAACTGAAAAACATAAACGTTATTCGCTTTACCTTAGTAGAAGATGAGGAAGAATAAGGGCAAGCAAATGCTGTATTTTGGAAACTGCGGAGATTTAGAGACCAGGAAACTCCTGCTCTGACTGCCGCACTACACTAGGTTTCTGCTGAAACACTCACAGACTCATGGCTGGCCTTGAATTGGTAGACTTACTGACATTGTTATTTTTATCTTAATGACGACTACACAACCCAAATTAGAAAGATCAGAACGGCGGCTGTCATTTCTGTTGCATCGCGTTCTAATTCTAATCTAAGCTTACGACAAGCTTTAAAGGAAGGAGTTTTCTCGCCAAAAGCGTCTCTAAAACTGTCAAAGATGCACCATGCCAGTTTTGTAACGTTCGAAAGGTGAATGCATACTTTAACGGCTTATTTTTAAGTACCTAAACGGTCAGAAAAAGATTCTTATTTTTCCTGATGACAGACTCCCCATTCGTGGTTGAAAATTTGGCCTTAATTACTGATCTCCTCTAATGTGTCACGTGCACAAGCTTATCTCAGATGTATTTTTTATTCTATGACTTTGCAGCTTTGCCAAGAATTTGCTTTACCCCTTATAGTAGTTTACTTTAGTGAATGATCATGATCAGTATGCTTATTTTAAGGCATATATTTTACAGCGTCACTGTTTGCTGTGAACTTGTTATGCCTGAATAATGTAGATCAGCCTATGAGCAGTATCACTAATGAATCGCATTAGTCAATTTGTTTGTCAGGCGACAAGGATGTTACGCTTAAATTCCAGTCTTTCAGTTCTACTTCTTGCTTAGATGTCTTCACTGCTCAATGAGAAGGATAAACCGAAGCGTATAGTCAAAATGCTTTAGTTCTGTTGCATCCGGAAAGAAACATTTAGGCTCAAGTTCTTCGTTCGAGATGATCAGCCGAAGTAGACTAAAAAGTAGCCCAGGCTTAGAAATCTCATTAATGGCTCACAACAAAAACAGAGGCACTTTCTCGGCTATTTCAGATGCGCTAGGAAAAGGAAACTTCCAGGTACACGTTGCTGAAAGAATAAAACTGCATCAGGTGCATGCTTACGGCATATCCGATAAGGAAACACGTGGCTTAGGCTGCCAGAAGGTCTACGACGGTGAATTTTAGTTCGAAAATATTACTGCTTAAGGGTATACAGTCTCGCCAACGAATACAATCTAAGCAGGTATTTTTCTGTAAAATAACATAAACAAAGGCATCCATGCGCTGTTATCCAATACCGCATAGAGTTATATCGTCTAATAATCTCAAACTCAGATTAGTCTTTACGATATAAGACAATAGTCAAATCTGCTTTTTGTCATAGCCATAAAAGATAGCTGTTCACATTTGACCATTACTACAGCTTTCATAATACACAAAACTTTTGAAATCGAATCACTAAATATCGCAGCGACGGTAAAGTTCTTCTAACGACGTAATATCGACCAGGAAATAAACCGCAAGTTGCTTAGTCCAAAGCAAGTTGCTGTTAATGAAAGTAGAGCTGCTAGCTCGAAGCTAGCTAGACCCATGAGGCCTAAACGTAAGCTTGGCAGTGTGAAGAATTTTCCTTATCACATAATAAACCATTCTGAACGACGCCTGTCACTTAGGTTTCCTTGAATTCTAATTGAAGCCTATGTCTATGAAATGATTAAGGGAAGGACTATTCCCACCGAAAACTTTTAAGAAAATTTAAAAGATGCACTGCGCCAGTCTGTTGAGTTTGAAAAATGAATACCAGAATGATCCTTCCTTGGTACTAACAAATTATCCACGAGGAAGAAAGGCTGCAACAGATGAACGGGTGAAGAAAACGTAGACATTTGACATTCCTTAGAATGCGATGTAAAATTATATTGACTGCAAACGCAGATATTTTACTATTTATGAAACTAATTTACAAAATAAGGTTTTGCTAGACAAACCTGCCTGGAAAATCAACACACCTATTCTGGCCAAGTATTCACGCGAGCTAGAGGATTTGCTTGAGTATAAACGAAGGAACCAAATAATGCAGGTCATGCTTTCTTATACTCGTTAAGCGTTGCGCCAGGTTTAGAAACTTCTGCTATTATTATGCTTCTCCAATTTAATGAGCATCTGATATAACCATGGGAAGTGAAGCTACTAGTTTGATAATGGACTTTACGTGACGTAGTAGAAGAGTCTGGGCATATACCGAGAAAGTACCGGTGATCTGAAGTCCAGACAAGCAATGTAACACAATAAGGAGTACGAATGTCCTGATAAGTAACGAGGCTTTTGTTTACAAAAGGATAAACACGTGTGCCACATTTTTGAAACAGCCTGAATCAATGGGATGGCCAGAGATTCTTTTGGAAGTTTACAACTCATCATTTCATACATTCAAGCATGAAGTAATGCAAGCTTACCGACGACAATGTTCTCAGAAGCAGTGCCCCAAACCAGTAAGTATTGTGTGAATCATCAATGACGCATTGTCAAAATAGGGGCCTTCCGCTGGATATATGCCTGTATTATGATTCATTGATCATTACTCAGCTTGACTCCATACGTGCAAAAGTGCAACTGAGTTGACTGACAAGAAGCGCTCTGCTAGGAATGAAGCAGATGACACCCTGCTGGTGGCCAGAAAAATGCTAAGCAGCTGTTTATTTAGAAACACAACACGCAAGCTGATATGCTGTCTCCGACGACTATAGTGACACAAGTGGATGAAAATCTTGCATCTGAAGAAGCGCGCAATGGTTGCTTCGCAGAGCTACACACCTAACAGACAAAGACTTCTCAGCTAGAGAAACTGGTTTATGGCAAGATTTTAAAAACAGCAAACAGTGGTGCATGAGCTCTATAACTCATATGTACAACCATATATGTACAGCTTCTGATGAAAAGTTAAACTCTTCTAAATTGAACGATAACGAATGTATTGCAAGTTTCATGTTCTGATTTGTCAGTGCCAATGAAACGGTTTTAAAGAATAATTCCATTGGTGTCAGTAATGAAACAAGTAAAGCTTTTCATGGACACAGGTTCCATTCAGTGTGAAATGGGTATAAATCTAAACAGGGAGCTTTCATACGCTCATGGTCATGAAAGACTCTTCTACTAATAACTTTATCTTAAACCCAATTCTCAGTTTTCACGGAAACTCATTTATACTTTTCCTTAACTAGCTTCATCAAGCGGACGTTTCACAGAGCCACTTATGTTTGGTCTGCATGGCAAATCGTCAGAGGGATCAGGTGGTGGCTTTTTATGGAAGGTTCACGTGACATTGACAATCTTCTCCAGAATCTCGATAGCATGGGATTGGCTGATCTTACTAAGAGTGAGTAGGGTGAACCAATAACTTAAATAGCTAAGAGCAAGAGCCACACACTCGAGAGCACCAATACTGTTATAAGGTTAATTGAAGAGGATTTATGTTGAACTACTAAATGAACGAAACGCATGTGCAAGAAGTAGCCAGGCATTTCAATAGCAGTGAATGTGAAATCACTGAAAGAGCAAATCTTTAATAGCGGATACAGCAAATATTTCATAATAAGTATGGCAGACCATCCATTCACGAGAAAATCCTTGCTACGAAAGTAAACAATAAGTTTCTGAAACTCGTGTGGTTGAAACCGGGAAAGGTGAGTTCCGCCCATGCTGCCTGATGGCGGATTGGTAAATTTTCTCATACTACGACACAATATTTTCCATTGGAAGTTGTACTTCACTATTAAGTTTTCAGAACTGGCTCGCTCAGCTGTCAGCAGGCTGTTCTGAAAGGTGCCTAAGACAAATATGCTTTCAAGAGGTAATAGCGTACCTTCGAGAGGAAGTATATATTTGTTTGGAGAGAACCGGTGCTCTTTATGTTTCTATATAACATGGAACTTAGCTCGACTGCTAGAGACGCAGTTTTCAGGCAGCCGTAATAAATATCTTATCTAATGTTTCTCTGCTGCTAATCGAAATTTCTACTTTCAGAACAAGGAAGCATGAGCGGTACAGTATATCTGCCTGATAAGAATCAAGATTACAAGCCAAGTTGTGCATTAACCTAGAGCACCGGCGTGCTCATATTTGCTACGATTTCACCTTTCCACTGGAATAAATTGAATTAGCTCGGTTGTTTAGGCGAACGCACTGAGTGGATGTAGGATAAAGAGCAAAATATCAATTCAAATGGCCCAAGACAATTCCTTATCGTGAAGGCCATGAGCTCTCATTCAGTTGGGCAAACTGACGGAAGAGCGAAGAAGTAATCAGAAGTAGCTAACGGTTCGCTTGTCTCTTCTTTCTACCCCGGATGGCATCGGTCTGGGCTGATCAAGATTAAGAAGGAGTCAGTGCACATTTGCTGTCGCTCTTTGGCTTTGCCTGGCATGCTTGACAAATGGCCTCCGCCGGATGACCGAGTCTGCAGGGAAAACGAGACGTGCGGAAGAGGGACGAAGCAAGAGAGGTTTGAACATTTTTCTTAGAATCGATTTGCTTTTAAATAACATTAAGGCCTAGTGCGTGCGTTCAGCAGAAATATTTAGCTGTGATAAGTGAGAAAGTGTGCTGGAGATAAACGGAACTGGTAAATAGCTTGCTGCGACCATGCGACGAGTTAGAGAAGAAAGATGATCTCCGTGCAAAGGAGAACATTGATGAGTGGCTGAGATTGTGGTAAAAGAGCTACAGCTACCTCAAAAGAATTTTCCATGATGGCTGGACGGATATGGGAAATTACTGGTCATGTTAGATAAACGTAATCATTGTAATGATACTTGTGCTAGCCAAGAAACGCACTTGCTACTACCTAGTTTCGTTTCAAAGGAAAATAAAGATGCCATCCACACCGGACGGTAGACATTATGATAATGAAAGTGGAAATGAAGTAATTCCTAACTATAAAAAAGAGGCAGCTATTTTACTTGGCTGAAAAGATTAGAAGGCCGAATGCACTGAGACAACACAAAGATACCCACTGACGAGTTTGATCAGTTAATCCGTAGGCACAAAAAGCATTTGAGTAACATTGCCTATCAAATCCTAGACAGGAAATCAAATTTCTAGTTTTAATTTTTTAGACAGGCGTAAGTGGCTACAAACAGTCTATATGCTTCCATTGCTAAGCAAACGCTGCTACAGTTTTTCAATAGTATAGCTGGAGAACAGAAAATCAGTAAAGTTTTCGCTGTACAGTTCAGCTTACCAAATCTATTGCTATTAAGCACCCTACGCAGAAAGGTATTCAAAAATGAATTTCGCCTTGCCTATGACAACGGCCACGCACATACTTGACTTGACCGGTTCTTCTTTCAGGACCTTACTCTTCTTGAAATAGACATAATAGGCAAATAGCGTTAAAAATACTCAGAGAACTACCTACATGAAGTGTTCATTTACTGTAACCGATTCCGTCCCTGTAGAAACACAGGCTTTTCATTGCAACGAACATCATATTCACGTAGGTGTCCGAATTGAGTGCAGCAAAGCTCGTATAATATAGGCACATTTTCAAATTCTTCATCTGCTAGGTCAACTAGCAGGTGAGAAAACGGTTCATGCTCTGACCTCTACGAAGTGTGAGAAAGAAGGTTCAGCACCTAGCAAGTGCACCAGCATAAGTGAATATAACTTAATGTAATAGATCATTGGCAAAAGGAAGTTGGTGATAAACTTGAATATAATTTTGCTAAAATGGCAGCAATTTAATAAAAAATTGACAGCTCAGAAAAACATGCCAAGAAAGGATACGCAAGGTTACTAAGCAATGTGGTTTGATGAGTGTAACGTATTACCACCTGTACATTTGCTGACCCATATCTATATTGATGCAGGCAAAAAGAATGGCACAATCGTACTTCAATTGCTTGAGGAAAAAATTAATTTTAAAAAATGCTGATGCATAGGTACAGAAGAACGCCACAACCCGTGCTCAGTACTGAGAAATATTAGCACTATGTAAAACTATCGCACTATTGATGACTAAAGAAGTTGGGCAAATACACTTCGCGAACACTTGGAACAGTACTTTCATGAACTAGTCCATTATAATGTAGAGGTCATATTGGAGTCATACCATTAACGTTCTGCTAAGGATTTCCATGCCGTTTTTGGAAATGCGTATAAAATCCATTTCAACATATTTTGTGTGTAATTCAGACGTAAGGTAATGGCTTACACAACGGTATACTAATATTTCGCACGTTTTCGAAACTATTCCTAAATTACTGTTCGCAGTGGTTAAAATAAGCTGAGCTACGGTTGCCTAATACCTAGTGTGTCACCAAGCTATAGCTGCACAAAGGAATAACTATTTATAGTTCGTAAGTTAAATGAACGTGTCGATATTAAAGTTTCCGTTCGATAGACTCGACTAGGTAGCAATGGGGCAGGTAACAAATGATCTTCTCGACTTGAACAATGCAGTAGTGTGTACTGAGGAAAAGGGCAAACAACACTACGTTTGCCTAAAAACGGAAGTGTTAGGAAGTGGCTGCCAAAACGTATTACATCACCTACGGTTTCTGCAGTTGATTTTACAAGAAGTTAGATATAACAAAGGTGAAAAATGAGTTTAGTGATAAGCAGATAGAAGTTTGAGACGTAAGCTTCTTAGAATACGTGTAGAATTCTGAGAACGTTTTCGGCTAACTGGCGACTAACGCAAAACAAACGGCTTTTGCATTTATTAAATACTTCCGACCTGTTGTTAGTGGCCGCGCAAGTAAATAATGGCTAAAATAAAGACAAGTGGAGGATTGGGCAATTGCAAGTACTAATACGAACATCTGCTGCCAGGGTTTTACTCTTCAGTTATGAGAGCACGGCAGAATCTTTCTGAAGAAGTGAAACGGTGCTGATTCAAATCATCGAATTACGTTTTCAGATAGAGAAGTTCTTAAAATAGGTAATAAGTGAACTAACACACCGTGCAGTATGCAATGGAAAGCACGCCTCTGCGGCAGGTAAAAGTATGCTTAGCCAGAATGTTGCAGAAAGTACTTTACATGAACACATTTTCTTCTTCATTATGAGAGAAAATACTTTATAGTCATAAGTGGGAGGTTCGCCGTTTGCACTAATAGTAATAGAACATTAGTTCCTACAAGAAACGTAAGCTGCACAAGTCGTCCAAGCCGTCAGTAGGCACAGTTTATATTCGAAGTGACTATTACATGTGGTTAAAATAAAGTATCCATGAACATCGGCGATGACAGCATTGTATCCATGTCATATATTAGAAAAGCAATTAGAATCTAACCCATCATGATTTAAATATTAGTAAAGTTGACGTTTACCAGCCTTTCTGGCTTCGCACATTTATAATTCACAACAAAGGGAAATATCTGACGCACTTGTGTAAAGAAATGTGTAACAAATAGTTCAGCTAAATAAATAAAGCGCAGCTTACCGGGATAGAAAACAAACTTCACAAGTTTGAAGCTGCGTGAATTTATCTTTCCTTGCAGTCAACTGTTCCTTGAAAGTAAAGGGTACGTCAGGTTATACAAGTTCTCTTGGAGAGCAAATTGCTGGGCCAATATGAAGTTTGCCTGAAGTTTTCAGTCACGGGATTACGCAAATCATTGACAAAAGCATCTTCACTGAAGAAGTCAATCAGTCATTCATTTCACGCGTCACTCTGGAACTACTCATGCGGTCAGGCTTGCTCGATGTTGAAGCTCTTCCACGTAACCAGAGTAACTGCTGTTAAATATTAGAACAATAATTTAAGAGAACTCGCCTTTCCGTTTCCTGCGCGAATTGCTAGTGAATGCAGAAGTCATATTGTTACTTCATAGCAATTAAAGTTTATATAAGACAGCCGTGAAATTTCAGCGGCATTTTGGCACTGAAAGCAAATGGATGCTGCTTGAGCAGGCAAATCGCGACGATGCTGTAAGCAGAAGTTGATAGAGATTGATTTATTCTATAGTTCAAAGACACAGTTGGTTGCTGCTGCTCAACTGTGAGCTATTGCAGTAATGTATCAAGGAGATGCTCCTTTGAAAACGCTGTACTATTCCTGCACGCTGGAACAAGCCTATAAACTATTATTATATAATCTTCATCAGTCTTTCTAAAGCAGCAATTGACCATTTCGACGCAGTTGCGCGAACTTTCATTATGGTTTAACACGGAAATTGGTAACATTAAATAAAACAAAATGCGCAAAAACTATTCTATCCATTCTGCTCAGTACAGGAACTTTCATTTTTCTGAAGCAATCTACTGTTGCTAGCCATCAAGAGAGCTTGCGATTTATAAAAAAATATCGACCACTTATAGATGACTGTGGCGGTATAAATCAAACACCTTTTCGTACGTCTGTAGCATGAAGGCTTTAAAGTAAATCTTTTCCCTCAAAAGTGCATGATAAACTTGTTCGTTCTGACACCTCCTTATTGCAAGTACTTGAATTTTTCCTTTTTTCTTAACGAACTCTTATCCGTCCACAGACCTCTTGTTTTTAAGCACATAAACCTGTAGCGTATTTATGTTGAAGCAGTTGTTTATTACGGCCAGACACGAATAACTCCTAGCACTTCACCTAATCGTACCCTGTCTCTATATGTTCAGGTTAACGCATATCGCATGCTCTTCATCTTATTATGCGAACGAATACACTGCAAAACCAAGGACTACCAAACAATCAGTGTCATTTAAAAATAAGTAAATAAGGATGCCCCTATATCATGCTAACGACGGGACTAGAGTGTCCCGAATGCTAAGCGCACTGGTCGCTGTGATTACCCTAACAACCTGCTCATCCATTCGTTGGAAGGGCGCTTGTTTCAGTAGATACACTCGTACAGAACGGGAGAAAAGCGTGAAGAAACTACAATAAAAATTCGCCAGCCCGTTGCAAGACGTCCTGTCTGTCATCCTGACATATACAGATACACTTGCAAAGAACTGGAGAAAGCCGTGGGAAAATCAGGATAAAAATCAATCACGGCTTTTTCCAATTCTTTGCAAGCACATCTATCGAAACAAGTGCCTTACCAACGAATGAATGAGCAAGTTGTTAGGGCAGTCACAGAGAACAATGTATATAGCTTTCGCTTTCAACGCTTACTACAGGTAAGACATGTGATTATACATTATGTTTTCAGTGCCTTTTTACCTTGAAAGCGGCATCTCTCCTGACAGGTCGGGCGCCAGTTGCAGTGAACATCTCTTTCGAGTTAGAAAAGCTGCTGAAAAAATAATACATAGGTACATGTATATTACCTTGAAAGCCACATAGAGTTGGCCCTCGTTATCCGCGGTTAATTCCTCCTGAGCCTTCCGCGTTAAATTAAATCCCTTGTGCAAAACTTATAGTAACTTGTATTTAACCTGTATGTCCGGTATTCTTCAACTTATCTTTGCATGACATATTACACCTTATGCTTCTTCAGTGTCATGTATTACGAAGTTTGCGTAGGACATAATGACAAAAAGAAGTCTGCTCAAGTATGGAGCCAGCCATCATAGACCTGACTACTTAATACGAGAGAGGGACAAAGTAAGCTTCTCTTTCTCTGAACACTTGAAGACTGTTCAGCTTCAGTCACCTGAGGGATGCATTGGATTGGTACGCGGAATAAATATAAAATGTTTGAAGTATAAGAACATACGGAAAATGCACTTATAAGAAGATGAAATCTGAATCCATATTTTTCTTCCCTTTTTCCTTATACGAGCTTAAAGAAGCTGTGAAACTCGAAGGAAGGACAAATAGCAGATTAGTAGAAACGACTCAGCATTATACGCAATCTAAAGAGCCGTATAGATAGAAAAAATCTTCTCTTTCAGATCAGAACACAAGAAAGCTGCTGCACAGGCATTCAAAAAGACTAGAGCATGTATCACGTTCAGCAGCGGTGCGCTAGTTTATCGTAAAAAATTACGTCATTCTTCACCCCGGCCAAACGGCCCTGTATCGAATCCGCAGAGATAACTAGGGTCGACTGTATACGCACACATATATATTAGGTCGTTGCGAGAGTCTTTTACAATACCTTTGCATTGAGAAATGTTTTGCATTGTGTGAGCAGGTGGCTTTTTTGTATATCAAGGAGATTCAAAGAAACATCTGCTTCATGTCCACAAAGGGATTTGCTCAGTTTCTCTTGTTCTCTGTCGTTTCGAAATGCACCCCGACGAAGACCACTTGGGCTACTGTATATTCTAGTTCTTTAACCAAGGAAAGAATCAGCCAGAAAAGCAGCAGAAGCCACGAAAATCCTACGCAATACTTAAGGTGAGGGGGTCCTGGATAGGAAGAGTGTGAACGATGGTAATACTGAATACTGGCGTTAATGACCGACCAAGGTCAGGGCGCCCGGAGAAACTTGAAAACGAAGAATTGCAGACCCTTCTCAGCGAAGATTCAGCAATGACGACACGAGAACTTGCGGACTTCCTCAGTGTTCACCACTATTCGAACGTTTCTTGCCGGCTGCATGCTATGGATATGAACTGAAAGTTCAGTAAGTGGGTGCCGCGCCAGCTGTATGACTATCAGTTGACCAGACGTCTGAAATGCCTGTCCTGTGCTTCTTTGCTGGCAAGACAAAGACGGAAGAGCATCCTGTGACGGGTCGTTACTACAGATGAGAAACGGATCATGCTCGACAATTCTAAGGGGAAAAACACTGGATGAACCCTGGAGAGCCGACCACTTCCATAGCATAGTCAACCAGAATGGGGAAAAGTGCTCCTCTCTAAATGGGGCGAAGAAGAAGGCGTCCTATGCCATGACGTGTTGGAGGCGGGCCAGATGGCTATCGCAGGCTTCTGTTGCACCAGCTTATGAAATCAGCGGAAGCTTTGCGACAGAATAGGTTGAAATTTGGGTCAAACCTGAGTGAAGTCATTCTGCTATATGACAATGCATGATCACGTATCGCAAAGATGACCTCAAGCATGATCCTCGAGCTCAGCTGGGAACCCTTATCATGCCCGGCTACTCCCCGAACATGGCGCCTTCTGATCACCATCTGTTCAAGTCAACGCAGCATGGCCTGTCTGACCAGCACTTCCAGAACGTAACGATGGTCAAAATTGGGTGGTTTAATTCTTTCGATCGAAGCCGCGTCCTTCTACTGCCGTGTTATCCAGTTGCTGCCACAACGTTGGCAGAGGATTGCTGATCGCAACGGAAGTTATTTCGAATAAACAATGCTGCTGCAGCCTGGTTCAAGGAACAATTAAAATCAGTAAAAAAGGTAAAAGACTTTCGCAACAGCGTCATGCATATACAGTAAGACCTCCGTATCCGCGGTTTCTCCTTCGCCCGCCTACGCATTTTAATATTACGCAATTCCCTGCTTGCGTATGAAGTGAAAGCGGTTCTTGCCGTTTCTGCTTGCGTGAATCGAAGTAATGATTAAAAGTAATCCTATTTATTTAGTTATTA
>KN538399.1:50525-65847 GCA_000797535.1 Trichuris suis | reverse complement strand
GTCACACTATCTACGCGTTCATAAAACGTTCGCTGCTATCCGCGGTCACCCCTGGAACGTATCCCCCGCGGATACGGAGATCTTGCTGTATTTGCCGAATATTTAGTGTGCAGTAGTAGGTCTGTGAATCATTGATAAAGACGCATATAGCCCCACTAGCTTGTCGCCCTCTAGCAATGAGGAACCGCACGATGCTAGCTGCCTATCTCGTCCAAACAAAGAGTATTAGCTGTGTCATAAAAAAGACGTGGCAGCCCATGATAACACCATGAATAAGATTATTTATCATTACTCAGATTCGCGCACACAGAAATGCCTGGAACCGATTTTACTTCTTACGCAATCTGGGAATTGCATAATATTAAATTACGCGGGCAGGGGAGAGAGAAACCGCAGATACGGGGGTCTGACTGTAATTTTTTAATGTACTTTTTTCCAGGTGCTTTTCTTCTTTGAAAGCGACGCCCCTGTAGCAGGTATTCAGTTGTCACGACAGATGCCGCTTCCAAGCTAAAAAGCCACTGCAGAAATAATGCATGGACACGTATCTTGGCAGTAGAAAGCGTATATCGATTCCGTAATAAAGAACAGCATGTGTTAATACATTAACAGATTGAATGGAATGATTTGTTTCGCAAAGAGAAAGGAAACTGCGGCACTCGTATCTTCACAGTTAAGTGTAACCGTTAATAACTGAGTAACTGTCGTGCCTTGCATGTGCATTAGTCTGAAGATAGGTAACTGTTAAGGCGAATTTTGCATAACGCTCTCCGGAACCGGAGCGATGACCTATTTATTCCTTCTTAAGCGGTTCCGCATCAGCACATAGTTAGTCCGGTGCACGTGCTGTTACAGTTTCTCTCAGTGTGTTCTCTCTCTCTTTGGCTCAGACCGCCTAACTTTGTTGCATTCTCACATATTAAACGATAACAGTAACTTCATCATCCTATGTGCGTTAGCATATGCTGAATGCCAAATTTACTTGGAACATGTGGTATTTTGTAACGGCTGAGCGAAACCGCATAGCTCTTTTTCTTTACAGGCGAAGCCGTCTTTTATTTACTGAAAATTACGGAGCTTTCAGGACACTTCTGATCCTGCCTTAGCGTGTTCAAGCATTTATTTCAGGGAGTCCATGGAACTTCCGTACTTTCAATAAATAAAGATCAGCTTCACCCGTAAGATTAAAAGATTATGATGCCGAATTTACTTCACAGTGGGTTTAATAAGAACATTTAAATTCGCCTCTTATGACCGTTTATTTGCAATGAGTCGTGTTCATTGTGCAATTGGGCAATTTGCCCGATCAAATGGAAAAGGGTCATTTTAGAAAACAGGAAATTTCAAATCAAATATGATCTGTCATCAGCGTATAATGAACCGATGGCGGGTGGCGTTCAATCCAAAAGCCTCCAATTGTATGAATAAACTTTCCTGTTTAACGGGAAGAGTTGCCTGATAGCACACCCTCATTTCCCAAAATTCACGCGTACAACAATTCATACTCTGAGAAATGGCTTATGCATTAGCCTCTGTAATCTCAAACTGAACGGCTCAACATCATTTACCTGAACTTATAAGGGTTCTATCTATCAGTTCTTGTTGCCAAATCATTTTGGTTCGCACGAATTATTCACACAGCTACTTACTTTGTTACGCATGCGTTCAGGCAAAGCGTTTTATAGACAGCGTATGAGTAAAGAGGCCTACTGGATTCACAAAAGCGCTATGGTGCTTTTCATGAGCTTGCGAGCGAATGTTCCTGATTCTGAAAGACTTAAAATTGCCATTTAAAATGCATCAGGGGGACGCACTACAAGTCAGCACGAGAACAAATTATTCCACCGCCAAGTGCAAGGGAAATGCCAAACGGCAACCTTATTCATAAGTGATCAGATGCATTCAGCCGCTCTTTTGCTGGGAAATTCGTGATGATATACACAAAGTGAACTTTTCACGGAAAAGGCTTTAACTGAAGGAAGATGGTTTGAATTAGGTAATAATATATAAGTGAATAACGCCTAATGGACTGGAGTGCGCTCTCCAATGCCATAGATTTCTAACTAACAGTAGCCTGCATTCAGAGCACTTCCGTTTCAGAAGTGGTAATTTCGTTTGAAATTATACACGCGAGAGATGTGCCACAACTAGACCGCCGTCATAGGGATGCAATCGAAGAGACTCATTCCAGAAAAACAAATATTTCCGTCATCAAACTCCCAGTTGTTGAACAACCGAACTTTTGGTCGAATTTCCTATGCCATCACTCCATCTATTAAGCCAAAGTCATTCTCCCCACCTTACATTCCCTACGTTTGAACTCTATCAGCTAAAGACAGAAGTACTGAATTTTTTATAAATCTGATGCGTCTTAAAGGTGTGTGTGCATTCGTTTTTCAAGAAATATACCGATTGCCACCCTTGTGGTTGACATTTTTTGACACACATACAAATGCTATGCGGGCGCCGTCGTCTGTCTCCGCAGCCCTATGTGAACTGTGGTGTGTGGGTGGGATATTAAGTTTGAAAGTTTGAACAAGAGCGTATCCGCTGAAAGGCGCAAATGCAAACTAATGACTGATGAAAGCAGAGGAGCGATTTAGGTTACAACTTAAGGGATTCATAAAACGCGACGTTTTTAATGGTTTTTTCGAATTTCACAATTATTACTTCGTGCAGAAATAATAATAATTAAGGAATTCAGAAGAAAGATAATGAAGGCTAATAGGGAGGGGAATGGGTGGACAGATGGAGAGCAAATGTATTAGTATAAACAAATAAACTGTCATACCAGAAGAAAAAGGACGACAAGGAGGAGGGAAAAGAATAAATGAAATTGAAGCTATCCACGCTTCTGATTACCGCTGTGTGGAAGTACAGCAAAAAACGTTAAGCGTATAACTTCAATCCAAAAATCAGATAAAAGCTGAACTTTCGGAACTAACTTGTTCCTTCCGTCATCAGCGCTGAACTTTAGATGGCACACTAGTAACGGTGGACTGAAAACGCTGGTAGTGGTCGTTGACGAAAAAGATGAACGAATAAGCAGGGAAGTTATGCACTAACAGTTCAGTGTCTGATTGCGCACTCCGCCACAAATGCCACTGCAGACCAGTTGGCACTAACCCCCACACCGTCGTCTCTATCGATGCAAGAGTTGAGGCTTATGTACAACGCCTGTTTGAGTTTTCTGAGTCTAAAATAGGGTTCCTGATGCATTCTTGAGGTGATGATCTGGTCATCCAGATAAGGACGTGTCAACACGTGTTCGACAATAGCCGAAAAACTTAACTGAAAACATTTTCATGTCTCTGAAGGGATCCATGTAACTAGGGCAGTATATAGAGTTAGCGATTATGTTTTCATGGATGAGGATAATTCCTGTTGAGGATAGAGCGGAGCGTCGATGAGGTAGGAAAGTAGGTTTTGTAATTTAGGAAGGATGGGAGGATTTGTAAGTGTAGGTCACATATGACAGCCCAGTTATTTAGTGGTTTGTCTGCTTGGATTGGTAGAAGGTTAATATGCGATGCTTAGCGAAGGATTATGGTATCGTTTTTTGGAATACGAGAGATGTGTTCCATGGATGCGGGGCTAACTGGAGTACTCCGCCTTTGTCGGGATCCACTTTTAGTACACGTCATTCGAAGAGGGTGAAACAGGTTTCAGGTTGAAGGTTTAAGACTAGTGCGACGTTTGCTATCAGCAGGATATCGTGAGCGAAAGCGAACACTTGTAAACTAGGACCTTCTCTACTTCCTCTGGGCAGCTTTAAGTACGTAACCTCAGGAATGATATTGGTTTAGGTCTCTACAGTCATAGATGAATTCCTTAGAGACCTAAAGGAATTCATCTATGACTAAGTTGAACAAGAAGAAGATGGGATCGCCCTGCATTACTTCTCTGTTTATTTTCAGAGGAAGCCTTTAAGTTGTACAACAGTAGATCCATAACTGAGGATTCTTGAAATCAGCTTGAGGTAGCATTCATTTATGTTGTGGGGTCTTAGCGTTTTCAGAAAACTGTTGTGAGAAATTTTGTAGAAGATTTTTGAAATATCAAGAAAGGCGATGGCAAGCGTGGAGCCTTCCACTCTCACATTGGAAATGTACGTTTGGAGAATTCGAATTTTTTCATTTCGTCCATTCACATCGCGTGTGAACCCTAACCATGTACGTTACTTGAAATTGATCTATTAATATATGGACTAAACCAGACAAGCAATCTTTTGCTAACAAAGGCTGAGTTAGCGAAAGCAAACGACTTCGCCCATTACAACTAGTACCACCAGTCAGAGCAGGGGATGATGGCAACCCTGAGCTTGGGAGACACCGCTCTGTACAGATACTAAACCACTCAATATGAAACGCTAAAAGTGTTTTACCAAATAATGGATGAAGTTCGACTTAAGTTCGACTGGGTATGCTCGTGTTATAAATCTGAAGTTGCAGCTGGGTAACATGCATGCGAATTGTTTGCTAACGGAGGGGACGGCACTGGGACCACAGCATGAATAACGCACACTAATGGTTGTGACTGTGCCAGGACAGTTACACTTATTGCGTTTGAAATTCGTTTCTCTTACCCCATGCGTGGCTTTAGGGTGCGTAGAGATGTCGATGGGACGGATGAATTTCACTCTGATGAATTTGACATCGTCCTTACGACTGTCCATGATGCAAGAATTCATCATGGACAGTCGTAAGGACCAGAGAAAAACTAGTAGGGACACGAATGTACTGTATACTGGGCTGGAGTGTCCCTTTCGGCTGTCTCCTGGTTTGGCAAGGCTGGGTTGGTGCTTAAGGTCGTTCCTGCTTGCTCAGCACCTCCTACAAAGGTACTCTAAACATGGAGTTAGGCGAGTGTTAACATCATCAACGCCCCTCTTTGTCCCTAGTCATCAGTGTGTGGATTACTAAGGAGGTTAATACCATCCCATATATACGGTCATCGTAGAGTCAGTGGATGGCTGCTGTAAGCGTTATATTCTAGATCCTAGGTTATGTTGTCCTAATATATTTGGTGGAGATGTTATGAAGGTTACGCGCAAGTTCACCTACGTGATAGTTTTCCATTGGTATTTGACAGCTGTTTCACTGGTTTAATTGCGTGTAGTAACTTAGGCAACGGAGGTATTGATAGCGATTGGATCAGTATATCAGTGAATTCTGATAATTTTTGTTTGTATGTTAGTTCAGCAGCTGTTTCTATTGTTGTTCTTATTATCCCTTGGGCGTTCTCATATTGAGTGGTTTAGTACCTGTACAGAGCCGTGTATCCCAACCATAGGGTTGCCTTCATCCCCTACTCTGACTGGCCATTCCTTTTCATCTGATTGGCTAAAGTTGTTACCGGGACAGCGAAGACTTGGCGGGAAAACGAGCATGTGAGCCGATTGGCTGATAGGCTCCCCACACAGCGCCCCAGTCGCCCTCTTGATGTTTATCGCCCCTTTGGGAAACGTTGGTCTAGAGGAATTTGCTCCCATAAATGCGTGGGAAGTTAAGCTGTTTAAGTGTGCAACTTGAAAGATCGTTTGTAGCTGATTACTAGATATCTTTGTTTGTTTTTGCTTACATGGGGTGGAGGTGGACTGCGGTTTAAGGGATGAAGAGGATCAGTGCACGCGCAAGTTATGCTGACCTGCCTTCATTCTGCGAACCGTGGGTAGCAGTAGACCTTCGCTGAGTAAAAAATATGACCACGAGAATACGGATTACAAGATTGTGGGGTGTGGTTGAAACCAGCAAAAGAAAGCGACGTTATCCACTGCCTTATATCATTCTAGAACGTAGAAATCTTTGTCATTGCGTTCTTGCTCTCCTAGTTTTGTTGAAATGAAACTGGAAGTGAACTGAGGGCTAACAGCTTTAGATATAACAACGAGACTCGAAAAGCAATCATGTTCAGGAAACGTCAAGCATAATGGTTGACATAAGCGTACTATTCAACTAATTGATCGATTTTCTAGGTGTAACTTTTTGCAGATGAAAGTAGCTTAACTTTTGCCTAATTCTGTTAAAGCCAGGAATTTAAACGGCATAGCTAGTGCAAAGCTTTGTGAACAATAATGAAATTGAGATTAAAACCGAAAGTTAAAAGTCTGCATTGTTTGCCGAATATTAACGTGCAGACATGACTTTGCAGTTTTGGTGAGTTATCAGCGTGTGCATAGGTTTTGTGGCTAAGTTAAGGTGCCGCTGTCTTATATGTAACCATAACTTATCTAGCGTTTATGCATAGTACGTGTAGCCGCTAAAGTTGTCCTATCTGTTGGGTCATATCTCCTTGGGATCAATGGATCTTGGTGGTTGCGCAGAGCAGCTCAAAATACTGATCTCAAAAAACTGAAGTCCCAAAACACTGAAACTCAAAATAGTGAAGTATCAAGATACCGAAACTGAAAACAATGAACTCCTTCTGGGAAATCGGTCAGCAAACGCAGACGTCCAGCAAGGAGGACTGATTCACGAGCTGCCATAGCATCTCAAGTTGGGCGGTGCTTCGTTGCCTCGTAACTGCCAGGGAAACGGTCCAAACGCAGACACTGGCACACTATGTCAGACGTTTCTTTGAACGGGGCTCTTAATACTGCGCAGCTATTTACCGGATGTTTAGTGCGCGCCAGAATCCCTGTGAATCATCGATAAAGAAGCATACAGCCTCATTAGTTTGTCGTTCTCTAGCAATGAGGAATCGCACGATGCTTCCAACCTCACTTGTCCGAACAGGGTGTAGGCGGTGTCATACAAAAGGCGAGGAAATCCTTAATAACTCGGTCAGTAATATTATTTTTAATATACCACTTAATTCTGCGAACCGTGGGAAGCAGTAGACCCATGATAACTTCACCAATAATTTTATTTTTAATGATTAATTCGATTTGCACATGCAGAAAGACCAGGAACCCGTTTTACTTCTTGCGCAAGCTGCGAATAGCGAAATGTTAAATTGCGTGGGCTGATGAGAGAGAAACCGCGGATACGGGAGTCCTACTGTATACTTGCTCGCACTCGCGCTACAGATTTTCGAACTTTGAGGACAGAAAGTGTGAAACAGCGTGAATAAACCAAACGCTAACAGGTTAATCCACACGTTGCTCGCTAACACCCTGCGGTCAGTGTTCGCGAACGGTTGCGTCTTTTATTATAGTGAACCCTTTGGTTCCTCACCATGACTTTGCTTCGTACCACTTAGCTTCCTCGGTATTCCGCGTGTGGTTTGACAATGTTACTTGCCCTCTGCTTACTCCACCCCAGGTCAGCGTTTCCCAACCTTTTCAAGCTCAAGTGTCCTTACGCTGTTTTGATCTTCTCGGTCTTCGTTGTCCTCCTCCTCATCCATCTGTTTTGGTTCAAGTCTTTCTCTACTTTTTCCTGAGTACCTTTGTCATAAGGCAGCTGAAATGATTTTATTAATAAATGAGCTACTGTATGCCAGAGCGTCGATGGAGGTTAAGGCGTGGGTGAAACTATGGTGACGCAGTTTCAATACATCAAAGTGGCCCGCATTTCGCTGACCTCTCATGTTAACTGCCCGCAAAAAATATGTCCGAATCTGCGGAGTTCCAGCATTAGCGATTGCTGGAATAGCGACGTTCAACTGTAATATGAAGTACGTCCGTATTTGCATAGCACTTACACAGTATTAAATGTTACAAAGTAAGCCAGGAATGAATTAAGCATGCATGACGAAGTGCGCAGGCACTTTGCAGATTTTCGCCACTTTACGCAGTGGATTCAGTTTTACGTTGTATTTGTTATCCGTGCAAAGCCTTGAAATCAAATGCAGCGGTTGCGCGAAGCCTCATGTACTCAACACTTCACCAATTTCAGGCACACTGCCGAGGTCAGAAGAGGCTAAGAAATGTTAATATTCATTTGCAATTCAACACGCACAACGCCACAACCTTAAACGAAAATAGAAATGAAACCTGATGCAGTTCGGCCCCTATGAGGAAGGGTAAAGGAACCGTCAGCCAACCAACTAAGAATTCCTAGGTTAAGCTACACACTGGACGGATCGACTCATCGTAATGCAGGTGCGGTAGTCAACCGAACTTCGCAAGTTTCAAGTAAACAAGTAATCGAGGAAACTAAGGGATCACAAGGTCTACAATTCGAATAATTTCACGGCTTCATTCGGTTCGCGCTGTGTCTTCTCGCCGGTTAACAACTTAAACAAAAGTAAATCTGGAAAAGAGAAACGCATAGCAGTAACTCACGCCGCGGGCAACTGGAACGCCCCGTGGAAGATTCCACAGCAGAACGCCAACAATATGTTGATCACGGAAGTAGAATACCACACCTTTGCTGAAGTCCGCTGGCGACCCAGGTTTGAACAGTTGATTTGGACCGCCGGGAAGGGATATTCCCTGGAATATGAAAACATGGCCAAAAGAGATTAGATAGTTTATGGTTGTAAACCTCATTTCCGCCTTTGAAGCCCTTGAAATAACCTACTGTCGGCAGCGAAGAACTGACCTCACCAACTGCAACAAATGTAACCGACGGACCAAGCCCTGAGCTGGAATTTTAACGTCAATATGATACGCTACGGAAAAAAAGGGCTACCTGAATTGTGATAGGTAAGAGTATGGCTTCCCTGCGCCAGACATGTTGTTACCAGCCAATGCGCCACTTTTTTCGGCATGGCTGTGGTGTTCCACGCGCTTATGTCCCGTTTTAAAGTCGTAATAACTGCAGCAATCACCTGCCTTAAATACAAAAAAAATGAGCAGAGAGGTGCAAAGAACTCCGACTGACGGCATAAACATCAGGGGCGCAGTTAAGTTCAATATCACAGATTATTCCGCCATTAGTCTCATCCAGTTGCAAGCCAGACTTTTTTGCCAACTCTACGTTTGGCTCTACGCCAATCGCCATAACCACATGATCAGTTCTCAACTAAAATTAATCGTGAGCACGTGGACTATAGAATTGAATCCTTACTTTATCCCCACTGTCCAAGTCCAAAATGAGTCTCGAGATTGATGCTTCCTCAATTGAATACGCTCTAGCATCGACAATGCTTGTGTTTGGTCGTACATCAATGCCAACTAAAAAAAACAGCGTTTTATAGGTTTTTTTAGGGCAAAAATGGCGCTCACGTTTTCTCATGTGGTCAACTGACCAATCACTTAAATAACTAGGTAGGAAACGGGAAAGGCAACCAGCTTGGGGAAAAATGTGAACCACTTTCATTTCGGTTCCAGCGCAATGCGCTTGCAGAGCACATGCTAGTTCAGTGCCTAGCAGACCGCCACCGACGACAGTGATGCATTTAGCATGGCGAGTAACGTCTGCAAGTCGGAAAAAGTCTGCTACCTTAAATGAAACAAACATGCAACAAGAACACTGCGTAAAAATGCACTAACATCTCTGAAGACGCTGAAGTACTTCCGAGCATCGTCATCCAAGTTCTTAATCTCAGGAATAAGACGAGGTTTAGCTCCTAAACGCAACAATTATGCGTTGTAGATCGGTTTTCAGCAATAAATATTAATGTGAATATATCTCTGATTCGTCCTGCCAGCGTCCGTCTTTATGCGGACCACTGATTTTTCGCAACTCTTAATGCCACCTACCGCTCGCGGCCTACCTGTGGCAATGAGGCATTTGTTGTACTTTATCCTGGAATTATCGTCAAGAATTGCTTCGTGAGCAAGCAAATCTAGCTTCAGTATCCGTCTGCCAAACGCCACGGCGACGCCTGGCCTCTGTTCCAACTCTGACAACTGACAATAGCCGGTTTCTGGACGGTGAAAAGCGCTGAATAAATTAATTTATTGGAAAATTTGTCACTAACGAAGAACACAGCAGAAACTCACGCAGCAACCTTGCCACCAGGTGTTTTGAAGCGCAACTGAAATTTCATGTCGTCATCTGATGACCACCAAAGCACTTTGGACAAAGGTGGTCTCATGTAAGGGTAATACCTGTCGTCGCCAACGATTAAAATCTACACAAGACTACCTTCGTGGCATAGAGTGTAAACGAAATCTATAGTTCACCTTTGCATCCGCGTCATTCTCCTGTATAGCTTTCGCTGCTGCAGCACTAGCTGTTCCCGCACCAATAAGAAGGTAAGGAACATGCTCAGGCAAATTTGAGCTCACAGGTTTCGGATGAATAACGGTTTTTCCCTCAAACGATCCTGAACTGGTCCTCTCAAATTACATCCAAGAACAGGACAGAATTTTACTAACCTTCCGCATGATCAATGGGTGCGCCCATAGAAAGGAGAGACTTCGTCACTGGTATTTTTTTGTCCTCTGACCTAAGAGCTTTAACAAACGAGCCTCCGCTATCTGATGTATCTCTGTAAACCTTGCGAAAGCGGTAGGACTTTGGTGCCAGCATGGCGTCGATTTCGAAAAGGTCCGTGTAATAGAACTAAATGTAGCGACTGAAATTAGCGCGAAAAGAATAGTGATTTGCTACAAGAAGTAAGCTGCCACCCAGCAGGGCTGCACCAGAAACGAGAATCCCATTGAACACGCGATTCTCTTTGTTATAGCAGTCGCGGTAATTCAGCGTTGGAACAGGAATTTCGTCAAAAGTAGGCATTCGCATTTTCACCGTCTTTGAGTAGGATGCTGCGCCTATGGTAAGTTTGCCCAGCTGACTAGGGCACAAGAGCCGGTCGAGAGAAGGCTCAGAAACCCGTTTGCTTGATTGGAAGGCTGCAAGTTCCTATTGTTGAATCACACAGTTGCGGTATAATTACCGGAATAAAGAGAGGTTAACGATCGAGCGACGGCATTTCTTCTCTTTGCCCAGAGATGAGTTTGCAAGAGAACGGTCTGCTCAAAAAGCATTTCACCTCTCCTGAAAGAAAGCAAGTACACGATGAAGTAACATTGAGCTGAAAGGAATGCAATGCCCGCTCAGTATTCTTATTGTAGCGGATATAGAATATAATTAAGCTTACCCAAAACAAACCAATCAAAGGAACAAGCATAAACTTTACCCAACCCAATGTAAGGAAGAAGAAGTAACCTCACTCCTAAAGTACTGTAGATACGGACAAAATGTTGTTATGTATCAGGGGAACAGCAATTGTATAAGCTTTGTTGCTGTTATGATAGAGTGCATTACATTAGAAGCATGAGATTCTGTAACTGGTGCACAGGTTTTTATATTCGTTTACGGAAACAGCCGTTTTATTTAACGTCGAACTAGGGAACGTAACTTCCAGAATCGGTCGTTCCGTCGTCAGCGTCTACGCGATTAGATTAGAGTGAAAGCAAAAATTACGTAAGCATTACATGAGCTGCTCGCATACATGCTAATTCAATGATCTGATTCCTCTGAAACAATATTGCAGTTAATCTATCCGCATTAAACACATTGCAAGCAGTAAGTTACCCTTACCTGCGAATCCTTGAAGTTAGTCGAAGCTAGTCTCGCTTTTATTCGCGTTTGCTAGTTTTTACGCGAAGTGGAAATGAGTAACGTTTCTTGCCCATATCACCCAGATGTTGAGCTTATCGAAGATCATCGCGCAGGAGATATGATTTGCCCTTGTTGCGGCTTGGTTGTTGGCGATCGGTAAGGGAACTGTTCTTTTCATGCAGAATGTATTTGTTATTGTTGGCACCTTGCGTTGCTTGCTTTAAATTTCTGAAGTGGCACGAAGTCGTGGTTGTCTCGTGGCCTGCTTATTGACAGTTCTGAATAGAGCACAGTTTTCGTTGGACCTTTTTCCCGTTTCTGTCAATTCTGCTCGATACGGGCATAAACAGACTAAGCTACTGCATTTAAATGTTGCGTATTCTGGTTTATATTGACAAATTTCATATTAGGGGTCTCGAACTGTTGTCTCCGTTACAGAAAGAGACTGTTGTTATACCTTTGAAGTGAAGTCATAGCAGTGGTGATTTCGTGCAGCGTGAGTCTGCACTGTACGACAACCTTTATCCGCAACTCTGAAATTCGGAATACTCCAGAAGCTAGAACATTTTTAGTGCTAACGTGGTATCAGGATTGATCGCCACATGAGTTCATAGACTTTCCGTTTGAACATAGCACAGGACTGCTAGCTGCAGCTGAAAGTAATATTCGCTGATGAGCGCGACACCCACATAAGCTCCAAGGACGCTAACGATGAAATTGGCGAATTCCGAAAGGCACGCCATAGTTTGACTTTAATTAAAAAAACTGTGTGTAAGACGGTCCCTTATTTTGAGACCGATTTTGGTGGTTCATATTGTCGTCTTATGTGCTAGTATATGCAGCGGCTTATACTAGCACATAAGACGACAATATGAACCACCAAAATCGGTCTCAAAATATATTGTATTCTCCTTTTTCATTTCCATTTGTTCAGCTTGTTCTTCCTTCATGGATGCTCCGTTGGCATCTCTGTTGTTGAATTCGTAAACTTGTTGTAACTGGTGTAGTTGTTGTTATTTCCTTACATTGCATATATAACAACAATTACACCGTTGCGAAGTTTATAAGTTCAAGTTGAATTCGCTTCTATTTTTCTTCAGCATCCAGCGGGAAAATAGTATAACTGTTTTCAGCATTCTTTCTCGGCTCCCTGTTAGGCATAGATGAGTTCAAAATGGCAATATAAATCGATCAAGTAAGAATTCGACAAGACACCGCTTTTTGTCTTGCTGACGTATATAGTTTGAAACCCTCGTACTTGAAGCCTTGTTGATCTGCAGTAGTTTCCAGTGTTGTGGACGTTAGTAGCGAATGGAGATCATTCAGCAGCGATACTAATTCCAAGGATCCGAGTCGTGTTGGTGCCCCTGAGAATCAACTACTTTCTGGTGGGTTTTTGTCAACAAGCATTGCCAGTGGGCCCAGTGGTGATGACTCTGGCCTTGGAAACCTTCAAAGGAAGCAGATGGTATCTTCATTTTGTTTTTAAAATGTTTTGCATTTATGACCAGCAGTTGATTGCACTTGATAGAGTGCCGGTCAAGACCGTCAACTCATTCAGGCGTTTGGTATCATTCGGGAGATGGCTGAACGTATACACCTGCCAAAGTCCATTCAGGTTTGTTTGTCTTGGTCTGCACGCTTTAATTGAAATTTAATTATAGGACCAAGCAAACGTTTTGTTTAAGCAAGTTTTAGACACAAAACAGTTGAAGGGTAAGAATTCAGAGGCTGTTGCGGCTGCGTGTTTGTACATTGCTTGCCGAAAGGAGGGAGTTCCTCGAACGTTCAAGGGTGCGTTTATATATTACATTCTTGTTTCCCAAACGGTCATATGTATTCTAAGAAATTTGCGCTGTTTCTCGCATGAGTAAAAAGGAAGTTGGCCGATGTTTCAAATTGATCATTCGAGCACTAGAGACAAATTTAGAATTGATCACTACTTCAGATTTCATGGTAAACTCATTTTATGTTGGTTGAAATACTTTTGCTTGTGTCTTGTAGTCTCGATTCTGTGGCAATCTGAACTTGCCTCAATATGTTCAGACTGCTGCGACTCATATTGCCCGCAAGGCTGTGGATATGGATCTAGTATCTGGGTACGTTGCGTTTTCAAAATGGCTCCTCTAACGCTTTTGTGCAACTGCTGCTTTGATGTTTAGTCGAAGTCCTATTTCGATTGCAGCAGCGGCCATTTACATGGCCAGCCAAGCGTCAACAGAGAAGCGAAGCGCGAAAGGTAGCAGTGCAACATGTCTTGTTATTAATACATTAAAACGTTTGTGTCCTTATTACGTTTAGATATTGGAGAAGTTGCTGGTGTTGCTGAAGTCACCATCCGACAGTCCTACAAGCTTATGCTTAGTTCTGCGGCCCAGTTGTTCCCAACTGAGTTCAGATTTAGCACTTCCATTCTAGACCTCCCAGTGACTTAAATACTGTTCACTTAAAATGATTTCTTGGACAGGGGTGTTTCTTTCTCAGTTATTTATTGATTAGTGCTTATATTTTTCTCGTTGCATGTCTAGGTAATGGAAGTAGGTTGTCAGTGGCTGTGTTGAATTTAAACTAAGCTATTGAACTGTAAGTACGTTTTGGAGTCGAAAGCAAACGTTTCCTGAAAGCTGCGCAATTTTTTGAAATGAATAAAAATGGCTTCATCCTTTTCGCCGCACATTTTCTTTTGGTAGGACTCAGAATTCTACGTTTGCATATCATGAGCAGCTTAAATAACCTGCGTGCAGTATTATGCCGTTGCTTCAAAATTTTCCTTTTCGGCGAGAAAGTCACGTCTTATGGATACTGCTACGTTTTACACTACATTAAGTAACTGGTTGCGTTGTTATCTGCAGGCATTAGCAGCAACAAATCCTTTGTTTTTTCAAATCAGATTTTGTATCCCGGAGCTGAGAAGTATATTTTTAGCGTGAGCTTTTCTCCATTAAAAGACCTGAAAAAACCTGTTAATACGTCTAATTCACGTGAACTGTTGTTTTGCTTCCCTCAGATTATACGGTGGCATTCATCATTCACTAACTTTGGCTCGGTGAAGAAAAGATAGGTGCGTCGGTTATCAGCAGTGCCCAAGCTTTGCCTTGCAGTGATCAAATAATTTTATTGGTTCAGAATGCTAAATGCGGCTCATTAGTTGTTAGTAGTGCAATGACCATTCTCATTTTCAAATGCAATGCGTTAGTTTATATGTTGTAGTGAATAGTTATAACCTTCTTTTTAATAACGTCACATTTTTGCATGTATTCCATGTCAAAAGCTTTCGGACCATCGTCTGGCACATTGATCCATTCAATATTAAACCGATCGTTCAATCCATCTTTGAACTCGAACGGGTTCAACGTGACGGTTACGTTAGTGGACTCAGTAGGAGGCAGGTAACCATTTTCCGCCGAAAACTTAATTCTATCTGGAGCTGTGGATTGAATCGTCCACATAACTGGTTTTGGCCCATCATCTGTCAGGCGTATGGCGTAAACTTGATCTTTGCTGTACGGCGCGTTGAAAGAAAAGCGCTTGTCAGGCTGAGTTTTAACTTCATCTTGCGCTGCCATATCTGGGACAGAATGAATAACACGACCGTGTGAGCAATAAACTGGCAAACAAGTGACACAATAACCGCAATGTTAACTGCTGGTGTTAGTTTTAAAGCTTTTCGTGTGCGTATCACAATTCGAGGCCATTTCGTGGTTTAAACTACAATTTAATCCTTGCTTCGTCAACTATTCTCCATCATCGGCTCCTTGCTAAGCAAGTTGAAACGTAAATGTTAACATTGGTTATCCTTCTTGGATGACCTTTTACGGGCGTGGTATGCGAAAATTCTACGGTAGGTTATACGAGGGTTGTTCGAAAAGTTCCCGGAAAAATTAAAAATTTTATTTGCAATGATATCAAACTTATTTCTCAAC